>LQNS02276481.1:11479464-11490148 GCA_001587735.2 Parhyale hawaiensis | reverse complement strand
CAGCCTCCTCCTACTGTGCTCGGGATCTGCGCTACGCAGTGTCCTGTGTATCCTAATAGAACGTTTCTCGGTCACTGTACAGCTACATAAATAGCTCTTTATCGCAAGAGGTCTTTTTTGAGAATTCATTCTCAAATCAAATTCACATTTTGGATGTTTGGAAAACTTCGCAATTTTGAAAATTTTTTGAAGTTTTTGAATTCGGTATTCCCTTTTGGAATCCCCTCCACCTAGTGGGCTTAGTCTTCTTTTCTGGTTTGCTGCCTTCAGCTATCAGAAGCAGACAAAAGTCTAGCGTGGGATTATTAAATTTTTCAAATTAGAATCTGAATTTGAAAAAAAAAACTTGGCCAGAGTTTTTCCTTGTCTTGACACCACATATCACTGCCTCGTGAACTGGAGCGAGAGGTTAACAACAGTTATATACCCTACTCTTATTACCTCTTGGTAAGGGACTTAGAAAAAATTCTAAGTCCCATCACTTCTACCTTTAGAAAGGCCTAGGACTTGGGTTGGTGCAAGTCCAGTGCTTGCTACTATACCGGAGCAGGTCCTCATTTGTTTTGCTTATAGTTATGAAAACATTTACAAAAAAAGAAAACTTGGACAAGTTTTTTTTCCTTATCTCGGCACAACTTATCACTGCCTTGTAAACTGGAGGGTGATGCTAAATCCAGCTACATACCCTGTTCTTATCATCCCTCGGTATGAGACTTAGAAATAATTTCAAGTCCCACTATATATATCTACAGGCTCAGGACTTGAAATCAGGCAAGTCCAAAGCTAGCAACTATACCAGAACAGAGCCTCATGCCTCTGTTCATGAAAAATTTTTTTTTTTGGTCGGCCGAGACGCCGCCAAAACTCCCGTTTTTCAACGATGCTCGCACCGTGTTCCAGTACCGGACCCTGACGAGCGGGCTAAACCAGTTATGGATCCGGTTCATGTCAAGTCCTTGTCAACCCTTGAGACGGGATTCAGGAACATCAATTAAGTTCCACATCCAGATATCCATGAATGCTCAGGAATTGATGCTAAGCAAAACCAGAGTTTAATCCATTACCTGAGCATGACTCCTTGTGTTTGAACAACGGTCAAAGAGCTTCAGATGGATTTTAAGCCCGCTTCTTCTAACAGAACCTTGAGTTGCTACATCTGGTCCCAAGGGGCCTCGGAAGCAAAACTGATCCTTCGCCAATCACGTGAGCTCTTTATTCAAAGTTTCAGGGTTTTCTCTGGAAGAAAAGGGCATATGTATGGCTGACTTGATGTCAAGCCTCAATAATGGAAAGAAACTAAAAGCCCAGCACATAGGTGCAGATCAGTCAGACTACGTCTAATACAAGGCTCTTGGCAAAGTCAAGGCAAGGTGACACCAACACAGGATAGAACTCCGGTTACCACAGATCGCCTTTGGCTAAAGGGAAATTCTCTGAAACAGCCAATGCAAGATAGGCGAGAGCAGTCCTAGCCGTCTGATAAGCAGTTTGAACGGCCTGAGCTGATCATCATGGTGGTAAAACCAGCCTAGAGTAAAACGCTAAAGGCAATCTGCCTCTGCGGCAGTATCGCGGTTATAGAAACCCGGCCTCACAGAGGGTAGATTGCGGAGCGCTCAGGTATCAGACCGATGAACTTAGAGAACCTACTACTTTAGTTACTTCCTAGCACCTCCATGCAGGAGAGCCCCAAAAAACCCTCCCTGCACCGCTACCGCTCTGCTGTGGGGATATCGGTGCTACAGACAGAGGTACTCTGCCGGAGCAAGCCACTGCAAATAGATCGAATGTTCCATTGAACACTTTTGCAGTGGTGAAGCGAAGGCAGAGTACCTCTGGAGCTGTCTTTGCATCCCAAAGCCCTTCTTTTTTGGAGGCCTGATAGTATCTTGTCGCTCGTCTCACAAATTCAAGTGAGGCTGGAGGGTGCTGGCCGGCCTAATATAGGCTGCAAGGAAGAATAAGGATGCAAGGAGGCATGACTATAAGAAAAATCTGAGACGTCTAAAATTCACAGAAACTCCTAACAGCAAACTCAGCTCAGATTTTGGTATGAATACTGATGAAATAGCTATATCACAAATCGTAGAAAAGTGAACAAATTTTGAAAATTCTGAAAGAGTACTTATCTGTCTTATATGAGTGTGACGACTCTGACCTGTCCTCCTGTCATGGAGAAGCCTCGGCTATGCGAGTCTCAAGTGCTACTGACAGAGGTACTCTGCCGGAGCAAACCACTGCAAAACTGTTCATTGGAACATTCAATCTAGTTATTTGTAGCTTGACCTTGTTGCTCATTGTTGTACAATATTAACTGATTTTAGTTCTAAACAAAGGCACTAGGATTTTTCACCCAGGAGTGGAGTTGTGGGCGCTTTGTTGAGGGACATTCTTTTTTTATTTAGTCTTTAACCCGTTACGAACCAGCGAGTAGTTATTTGTGGCTGTTTAAAATATTCATAGCAAAGCGTGGCTGAGCGAAAGCCTCAGCCGTGCCCGGGGGTTGAAGATGTATAATCTGCGCTTGTTTCCTCTCAGTAGCGCACTGACCACTTTGAATTCATCCGAGTGACGTTATAATGTGAGACCTCCCGGCAGAAAAGCCAAAACAAAAATAATTAATTTTAAAACAAGACTTACTTCGCGTCCTCGTGGCGCACGAGCCTGTGTTAAATCTCAGGAATAGTTCTGCACGATCTAGGCAGTGTGTCCCTGATATGCTAGTAAAGTTTGTACTACTGCTGCTAATGTTGATCCATATGCTTTGTTTGCACGTAGCATCGGCAATGTATATTAGGAGAACTTATATATATTTATTAATTTTCATTTTCCAGTACGTGCCTAACAACAGCTACTACCAGAACAAGCACTTCACCAACAACTACAATCGACACATGAATAATAACCCGCACCACCAGGGCGGTGGACCCCCTGGTGGCGGAGGCGGAGGCAGAGGTGGCTACGATAGTGGTACAGTACTTTTATATCCTGACATAGGTACTTAGTCCTGCTTGGCTGGTGGCAGTCCGGACTGTGCCGAGCGGTAGGGAAGGTTGAAAATGTTACCGAAGCTCCTTTATGTTGTTCAGAATTATCTACCCGCAATCGTTGTGGGTGTGTTCACTGCTTGAGATTTCGTCCGATGAACATTACTACTAATATAGCGCTTTGGTCCAGGCTGCCAGCTGCTGCGGTGGTTAATCTAAAATTCTAATAATAATTATAATAATGATTTGGTCCGTTTTTCCTCATGCGTAGTCAAGTCTGTGCCGGTATTGTGTGTGACTTACCTGTAGTTATGGTCTATGTATGCCTGCCTATAAGTTGAACCAAACTAATTCTAACCTATTGTTAATTTAACCAAACATGTACGGTACTTTGAGGACTCGTACTGTATGGTAGGGCACATACTATATCGGAACCGTCATGATATGAGAGATAAAGCTATATAAGTTGCTCGGAACTATCCTGGCGATTTCGTGTATATGTTGCACTTTGTGTTAGGGATCATCGTTCTCAATTGGAGACGAGAGTGGTGATAATCTTCTGAAGCTCTGATAATATTAAATACAATAAACTTACTGTATGTTAGTTGTCCTTATTGATAGGACGAAACAGCACTTTTCTGTATTGGCATTGGTAACAGCAAATATTAGTAATGTCATTGGTGAAAATTTTGAGGTTTTGAGAAATTAATGCATGCCTTCCACGGGTCATGGTACTGTAAGAGTAAGCATAGTGGAAACAAGTGGCTGAGTTGCAGTTTTTGATGGCATGAAGAGATTGTACTCATCATTCCAGTTTAAGCATTGCCGTCAGTGGCAAACGAGACCTTTTATTGTCTCCCTCCGTGGCAGCCGACGTGTGACGTGCTTGCTTTTGATGTTTCTCTACATTTTATATTCTTTACTTCTACCGCTAATGTCTAAATTAACATTTGCAGGAGCCGCCAAGGACCTGCCGCCGCGATTCAAGAAAATGTTTATCAACAACCAAGGTGGTGGTGGAGGCGGGATGGGGCCTCCTGGTGGAGGTGGTGGCAGTGGACCAGGTGGTGGGGGAAGTGGTGGTCCTGTTGGTATGATGGGTGAGTGAACTTACTTCAAACCTGCGGTCATAACCTAGCATACACTATTGGGTCCCAGGGTATGGGAGGATACTAAACCATTAAGGTGTCATGGTATTGGTGACGATTGCTCTTGAACTATTGAATAATGAAATCTGGCAACGATCGCAGGATGTTGCAACCATAAGTTTCGAACACAGTAGAGGAAGTAGTGGGGAAGAGGTGCGTTCAAGTGAACTGAGTTAATATTATAGACAATGATAATTGTAGATAAACGCGCCATCAAGATCCTGGAGGCTGGTGCCTTACCAAGAATATGGTCTGTGTATCATTAGAGATGTGTAGCATTGGATTCTCACCTTACAAAAGAGCTTTCTCGGTGTGAGTATAAGTTAGGTAAGAGTAAATTAGATTAGGGTTAGCTTAGGGCAAGGTAAGGTCAGAATAGGTTGGGTTTGGTTAGGTGTGGCTGTTAGGCTATTCAAGGTTGGGTTGGGTTCAAGAAGAAGCTGGACGGAGTTTGGTTAGGTTTGATAAGTTTACTACCATTAATTTAAGCATAACTTCAAAATAACTAAGTACAGGTTATAGGTACGGTATGTAGCTTACCGATACGTTTGTGATACGTGGGGCTTTTCTCCTACTGAGGCTTTTTCTGTTCAGCATTTTCCCTCCCGTGTTATTTTCATAGAGCCGTAAAAAGATTTGCTTTGAAAATGGTCTCACTCATTTTCCTTATCACCCGCGAACGAGGTGACGGAGGTGATGTTTTCGTTGAAGATTCAAGTATATAGCTATATGTTTGTCCACCCAATAAGTGGTCGGAGGAATTGAGCAATGTTCATGAGTTTTTGCAGGGAGTCTGGTGGGCTGTCCTCGATGTGACCCATCACAAAAAACTAGGATCTGCTGCCCTCGGGCATATTGTGGCGGGCCCTTTCCCCGNTTGAGCATCACGCACCCAAGGGTCCCGAGTGCCTTCTCCGCAGGGGATGTAGCAGCTGGCCGCAGTTTCTGCTGAGAATGTTTGTTTTGTAAAGTTAGGTAGGTCCTCTATATTTCCCCTTCTGTCCCGTGAGGTGGGCCGCCGCATGGTGGTAAGGGACCCATCCCATGGGACTCCTATCTGCTCCCGTGTGGGGGCCACGGAAGGGACCCCCCGCACGACTGTTCGTTTTCTTCTGTCTTCTTCTCTTTTCGTATTTCGTCTCTTTCCCTGCGCCGCAAGGCTGAGCGATTTCGTTCGGTCGAGCAGAGTAGGGTTAGAAATGCTCGCGCCTTATTTCCTGCCAGACATGGTGCACCTGGCCGAGACTACTAAAAGAACTCATCTGAGTGCGATTCAACTTCTAAACTATAGCGATTATAAAAAATTTGATTGCTGTTATATAGTCTTCGTTTCTGATACTGCTGGAAGACCTTCATTACATATAATAATAATAATAATAATAACTAGGATCGGCTGGCCATCATAAAAAAAGTTATTTCGCTAAATTTGCCCCACCGCCACGAGGCGTTCTAGGTGTGCTTTAGTTTCCTGATTTCCTTTCCCGACTTTCTTTGTCCTACGCGTTTGCCTTGCGTATGTATTTCTCGTTTTTAAAACTATACATTCCTTATTTTTGTCTATGGACTACATATATGAGCAGTCCCTGACTTGCACTTCATGTTTCTCTTGTGGTATTTCTTGTCCCTTTTTCAATAAGTCATTGCATTGCAGTTGAAAACGAACGATACAACTGTGAACTGTAACTCGCAATTCGTTTTGTCTTCAGGACCCCCCGGAGGCCCAGTTCCTGGTGTTGGCATGGGTGTAGGTGCTCATGATCGTGTTGATCATCATCACGGTGAGCTGTCGCTGCGGCCGAGCTCTGCACACAACATGTCCCTGAAGCCCAAGACGCCTGCTCTCTTGCCACAGAGCGCCCTCTCCGCCAATGTTAGTAGTAACATTGTAGTATAGACTACCTAGCATCGATGTGAGACTTGGGGCACGTGCTAATGTAGAGAAGCTTAGGCTGTTGGTCCTCTGTAACTAAGGCAATGTCATCGTTACCGCGACTTCATGTTCAGTAATACATGTATTGCTATTAGTGTTGCACATGGTATTCTAATTTTATGTTATTTTAAGTTGTATTTGATTTTCTTCACTGGATTTAACTGCAATAGGATATTCCAAGATATGCACCAATGTTACTGACACAGGTGATGCATATCAATCTTATAATTTTGTAAGGTTCCTCCACCTGGTCTTGCAGTGACTTGCTTATCGGTGAGTTAGTAGCACGGGCTTTGTAGAGTATCCTCCTCGGTTGCCTGACATGAACTATATTCCAGAAGATATGCACCCTTCAATATATATAATACTATCACAATTATACATAGAAAATTTCGATCTCTACTCTTAAATTGCCGTAAACTACCCAGATTTTAATTCTAATTTTTTGAGGAGTAGCGTTCCTGGACAGGGGAGGACTGTGGGCAGTTGGGAAATAGCACTTTCTTGTTTTTTCACTCAGTAACCATTGCATTTTGTGCAGCGGCCATTCCAGAACACCAATGAGACGAAGCCTGAGCTGCACCATCCTCCCCTTGGGGTGCACTGCCCCAGTGTGCAGCCGCCCAACCCTAAGCCACCCTCGATGGCACCCATCCTTCACAAGGATCCTCCTGTTGTAATTAAGCAGATTCCTGCTGACAAAACGAACAAGAATAAGAAAGAAAAGGTTGGTTCTGCTAAGTCTTTTTCCCAATGAGATTTTAATGTAACCTTGTCTCTTGTAGCAACTCTTGCCACGCTGCGTGACTTCCGTCTCGCTGAGTTGTATTTATGGCAGTGACTTCGTGATTCCCTGCATTACTTTCGTATGCTGCTCGACCGTTCCTTCTCCTCGGTTTAGATAGCATAGCACTGTAGACGTACCGGGGCTGAAAGTTGCCCAGGTCACCAAAAATGATTTGGCCTTAGTTAACCCAAGCTCCTTTGGCTTGAGCCGCTTATAATTGCATGGATTTGCCGGTGCATGGGTTTGTATTGGTATATTCTACAGACTAACCAGGATTGCCTTTGCCGCTGTTGGGCCCCGGAGTAACCAAATATGCTGTGGACAAGGCCGGGGTTGACTCAAGCTGGCAGCGGCCGAGTGGGCGGCTATATTGGTCGGGGGATCAGTCGCTCTACACCTAGCAGTAGCTATGATGAATTAAGCCCATTGCTCACAGCACACTTCCGTTGCAACTGCCTTCGAAAAATGTACCACATCGCTTTCTTCCCTTCTCATACCCCTAATGATGCTTTGTTCTGTTCTTCCTCCTTTTTTCTGATTTACTGCTCCCTTGCGCGTTGATATAGTGTTAACACCCTCCTACACGGGTTCCACGTCTTGACCGACATGATATTATGCTCTTTCGTTCTTCCTTTGTTCATTTCAGTGGAAAGGGAGGCTTGAATTTTTCAATATGCTACTAATAATCTTGTGTTAAACATGGCAACTAAGCTACACAGGCCCAACCACCACAAAGCGAGATTTTTAGTCTCATGTTTTTCTCTTAATTTTTGACAATTCTTGCGGACGCCTTCGCTGTAATTTATTACTAGGCCCGTTCTTGTAAGCCAGCCGATGCTGAAACGCATACAGTATTTTGTTTTAATTCATCTTCGGCTGATTTGTCGTACTGTCAATACTTTGCGACCAAATTGTCACAACTTAATAGAGGTTTCGGGAGATCTTTTCCTCATGCCCACCTTCCTAACATTCTCTATTGCGTAAATAGCTGAAAAATGTTGCAGTAATACGTAGTAGTAATGCTTCCATTCTTCATATCTTTCGTGCCAACTTTGCTTCCTTCCCATCTTACTCGTACTGATCTTTCTTCAATCTGTTCTTACTCTCCTTTCCCGACTTGCTGTTCCCATGCGCGTTGATCCTGTGTGGGAACACCCTGGTGCATGGGTTCCACGTGTCTATCGTCACACTATGTGTCCCTTGCTTCTTTCTCTGTTAGATCGCCGTTGCTGTGGAGACGGAGACTTAAACTACTCAATATAATGATGATAATAATTCCATTCGTCATATTGTTACTCTCAATCTCTTTTTCTGTCCTTCCTCTTCTTTCCTTGTGTGTTCCTCATTTTACTCGATAATCTACGAGCATGTCCCCTCGTCGAATCGCAGTAAACATTATAGGCCAGGAGAGCTGAACTACTAGAATAATAGTAATAATCTTCCTTCATAAATTACTGTTTCGAGACGCTGCGTCCTCCGTCCAAGGGCTGTTGTTAATGTTGATATACCGTATTTACTGTCCCCCTTCCTTTCCTAAGTATGACGTGACACTAGTCATGTTTTTCCCCTTAGGGGGCGTAGGATGGGCCATAGGGTCAGGTTAGTTAGTCTCGCCCATCCTATGTAATGGGGCGCGGCGACCCCATGGGGCTCGTGTAGGTTACCTTAGCCATTGGCAAGGCCTTCAGGACGTCTGTCTTTTCGTGCCCACTTTGCATCCTTTCATTCTCATACTCGTACTTGCTCATGCTTTATTCTGATCTTCCTCTTCTTTCCCGACTTGCTGTTCCCATGCGCGTTGATCCTGTGTGGGAACACCTGCGCGCATGGTTTCCCATTTCTATCGTCATACTATATGTCCCTTGCTTCTCCCTCTGTTGGATCGCCATTGTTATTACGGAGGCTTGAACTGTTTAATATAATAAATGCTTTTTTAAAGTATCTTAAATTTTAAACATAGTAGTGTCTGATGTTTGAAAAACGTATGTGCAGCTACAATGCTTCCCTCTTACTATTTGTCTCATTTCCTAGTTTTCTGTTTCTATGCGTTGTTATCCTCCCAGTTGGACATTCGTATATGAATTCTTTCATTTGCGAGTGTAGGGGTTAAACGGAACTGTTCATACTCGTGCTCTTACATTTATCACTGCGGGTGAATTTAGCGTTGGTCCATTTCTATTGCAGGGACCGACACGCGAAGAATACATGCGTCGCGTGAGGGCTCTCGTTGATACCTTGGTCGCTCAGAGCAGCCCTAAGACTACTGCATCCAAGACGCCTTCATACGCTGCCGAGAAAGCCTCTGACGCGCCCGTGGCTAATGGCACTGCTGAGGCTCATTCTACGAAAGTGTCCGAGGCGTGCCAGGCTTACAAGGACATCAAATTACCTGACAGACTTGCTGCTGATGCTGGCCGGACTCTCTTCTCATCCATACTCAAGCTGGACGGTAAGCTTTTCTGTTGAGTGGTTATCTTGCTAGACTGTGCCAGCTATCCGTAGAAGGTCTTGGCTGAGTATCAACCAATCGAAGTAACTTTACGTTGGAAGCACAAGAATGGATTTCATGTTGGACGTTTGTATAATCCGGTTTATGTTGAGAAATATAGATGCAGTGCTTCAGAACGTGCACCAGGAGTAACCGATGGTATTTGCAGAGAGTGGTCGCGAAGTTGGCAGCCAGCTGCTAGTGAAGCTTTGCAGTGAAAGTCTGATCTCTCACGATAAGCTGTGGGACGGCCTCAAGCAGGTGCGTACAGTCGTTGTGGACGTAGGTAGCTACTCGCCTCCTGCTCGGAAAATATTTCAAGTAGTGCTATTCTTACAAGGAATAAGTTTGGTCGCCTACAAGGAATAAGTTTAGTCGGCCCTTATTTGATTAAGCTGCTAAAGCGGGAACCTTCCGAGATGTATCAGAGAAGCGCCTTCTCCCTTTCTTCAGAGGTATCGTGTAGGTTATTTCTGCCTTAGCTGTGCCTTTCTGAGATATTTTTCGTATTCTGCCCCCTTTCCTCCTTTTGACTTACGCGTACTTAGCGATATTATGTGGGGAAGGACTCTCCTCCACACGGTGCTTCTGTCTTCTCTTTTCTTTTTTTCCATCTTTAAGAGATGCTTTGTGCGTTTTTTCCCCTTCAATAGTAGCGCACTTGGTGACCGAGACTTTCCGTCAGGAATGCCGAGATAAAACATATACTGATGCAACATAATAAACTGAGCCTTATGCTTGGATCACGTCGTATGACGTGGGCGAAGTGGTATAACCAGGACTAGAAGACTAGAATGAAAAAATCTAATTACCCACAGCATATTAATATTTGTGCCCTGGACTCAGGTCCTGTCTGAGGTAGAGGCAGGAATCAGCGACTGCCCCCGCGGCAAAGGCCAGCTCGCGGAGGTGCTGGCTCAGCTGGTGCTGCTGAGCACCTTCTCCCTGTCTGAACTGGCCGATCCCATGCAGGCGGGGGAACACTTCCCTCTCTATCTGCTCATCCTGCAGCACCTGCACAAGCTGGCTGGTAAAGCTAAGCTCACCCAGCTCTTCAATGACTCCAAGGTACGCCGCCCCACTGCTTTTGATGCAACTTTGATGGTTACGTGCGGCTGTACCTCAGTATGGAAGTGTGTTGCGCGTGTTGCAGGGTGTCTACTAGGTCATAAAAGTCATAAAAAGTCATAAAAAGTAATAAAAATTGGTTGGTCATAAAAAAAATCATAAAAAGTAATAAAATTCACTCACAGGTCATAATTTTTTTTTGCCAATCATCTGATGATTGGAATTGATGGATATTTTATCATCGTAACCTACCGCATCCAGTAGGAGAAATGATCC
>LQNS02276481.1:11464122-11479432 GCA_001587735.2 Parhyale hawaiensis | reverse complement strand
AATGTTATTGATTCCATTTTTTGTTTGATGAAATCGTATTTTTTTGGATATGCCGTATAATATAGGGTCATAAAAAAGTCATAAATATTTATCCTGAAAAGTCATAAAAAGTCATAAAATTTTCCTAGCAATCTTCAGTAGACACCATGTGTTGTGTTCACTGGTAGTTATAGGAAAATCCATAGGTTTTACTTGAGAAGTGAAAAGGGTTACTGCAAAACTGTAATGATGCTTGGTGGACGAATGTTTCTCTGTCACAACTAGGTTAATTACATTTAGTAGACCTGTGTTTTATTCCCAGCATTTTCGTTTACTTCTCTTCTCTTTAACCGCAGTTTACACTCTCTGTGCTGTCTCACTGTTGTATCGCCTGAGATGCAACTACTGTGGTTAAACTGAAAATACACTGTAATATCTGTGCTGTTTCGCTACGATAGCCCCTCATGGCCCGGCATAGGATGGTAATAGACCATAGTGTTAGATCCGTCCATCCTATGTTCTGGGGAGCTTCCTCCCCAGGGGGATTATGTAGGTTACATTAGCCATTAGCTTGGCCTTCAAACCTACTTTGCTTCCTACCACTTGCATACTCCTACTAACGGTACTTTATTGTGTTCTTCCTTCCCGACTTGCTATGCCCATACCTACGCGTTGTACTTATTTGGAAACACCCTTGTGCATGGGTTCCACGCTTATCTTAGCCCAGTCATACTATATTTACCTTCCATTTTCTTGTGCCTTAGTACTGACTTAGGGAGGCTCAAACTATCGTATATAACCATGCTACGAAGGTCCTTTTTCCTATAACACTCTAGTAGGAGAAAGACTTCTTGTAGTTGCGTATTACAGTCAGAGTAAAATAAGGTTTGATCCAAAGGCTCTTATGTTATGGCCAGCCCGTGCTAAATAGCAAGATGGATACCTACATTACTGGCAAAAAAAGGGCTTTGCGATGTCCGACATCACTACAGGCCTGTTGTAATCAGATCGCCTCGGAGTTACTCGGTGTTACGCGCGGGGTTACTCACTCGGTGTTACTCTATTATAGAGGTGAATGAGACAGGATTTCTCAAAGCGTAACCCCGAAGCAACCAAAACAAAAATAAACCTAATGTAAACAGACGTTTATTCGTAATTATTCCTAATAATGATGAAATAGCCTCTAAAAATTTCGTGATAGGTCCCTGCAGATCTTTCTACCATAAAAAATTTGAATTACACCAATTGAAGGCTTTTCTCCATAAACTCAATAGACCGACTTCGTGAGAGCTCAAAACGTTAACAAACCAACAAGCGCAATCGAAATACCTAAACACTCAGATAAATAAATATTTGGTTTCATTCGTGACGAATATAACCTGGCAACAAAATAATAACACTTGTAGCAAATATATAGGAAAAATACGTCTTCACTGGTCACAAAACATAATTATACGCATATTTATTCGATGCATATGTAGCGAGACTTGGCATCAACACGGAGTTACTTCGCTCGCTACCCACCTATTTCGCAGGGTAACTAGTTTGCGTAACACCGGGTAACCCTGGCGTGTCTCATTGATGGAAAATGGCTCAATGCGACACGGGAATTGGAGACGGAGTTACCCTCGAGGTAACACTGGGTAACCCGGGGTTACCCAGCACGCTGAATGCAACAGGCCTCTGGTTATTGTTTTATTTTAGGAATAAACTGTAAGCGTATAAATATTTTATGTGCGTTTGTGTTGTAGTTCCGGTTTCGGAGTGAATTCCGCATTTCTTCAAGTTATCGTGGACGAAGTGGCGTGCCATGCAAAAGCTGTGGCCAAAAAATGTGTTCAGCGAATAAGCCGGTTGATGTGCTCGATGGTTTTGCGTGCTGCTCTTAAATCCAACACTTGAGCTTAATGCCAAGATGTTATATTTGATATAACTGGCATCTAAGTCATTACCATACCGAAAAATGCCGAGTCTTGCATGCATTGATGGAAGCATTTTGCCCCCGACACAGGTGAATCTGTTGAACCTCGTCCCTGAGAGCGAGCGCACCAAAGAGCAGCTGTCTGATCTACTCGAGGATCGCCAGTTGAGCTTCCTTTTCCCGCTGCTGCGCATCCAGTCGCAGCTGAGCACCGCTCTGGCGAGAGATTCTGCTCCTCACGCCTTCTTCAAGTACATCAAAGACACCCTGGACGCCAAGCACCACACGGCGCCCGAGTTTGTTAACGCTCTGGTGACGGTGCTCCTCAAGCACATCACTGCTGAGAGCACCATGGCCCCAGGCCTCGACCTCACTGTTGTTCCTGACAAGAGCATCACTGAGAAGGAACACGAGGGCCTCACTCGCTACAAGCCTGTTCTCCAGGCCTTCCTTCATGCTCATCACAATCTCCAGATTATTGCTATCTACGCCTTACAGGTAGGTTACTTCGCCTCTGTTTTCATTTGTGTCATTGATGCGTTGCTGAAGGTTACCGCTGTAGTGGATGCTTTATTTGGGGCCTGTTCTGTGTCAGTGCAGCAGTTATCTTGGCCAGTGACGTGTGTGGAATCGTAAATCGGCGGTTATATCTCACGATAGTCTTTGATACTTGATAGGCTCTGTGTGGAGCTGCGCACTTTGTCCACGCGGGAAGTTTTAGCGTCGTTGTACGGAAGCAACATTTTGTTCATACTGCTTCAGTAGCTCCATTTAGCTACGTCCGGTCCTGAAATTATTCCATGATCGTATTTTCTGGGTATTATATTTATTGGACGTCTTAGCTACTTTGAGCTTTCACTTTTTGCTTGCGACCAGTTATCGTGGTAGGTACTATCAGGGTTGCAGAGTCGGAGGATTTGAAGGGAGTCAGAATCGGAGATCAGCTTGCTCTAGCAGTCGGATTGTAAAGCCAAACCCCGACTTCGGAGAACCACTTTGCAAAATATCTCAAATTTGTAAAATTTATTCAGAATTTGTGGTCTGAGTTATAGAAATAATAGATGGTGCAAATGTGGACAAATACTGTTTTTGACTAAATGCATGTGTTCACCAGTCACAGTGGAGTACCTAAATCGTCCAAGCAGAGTCTTGCTTAATTAATGCTAACTGTTAATATTTTACAACCAACTACGTAACTTCAATACTAAATGGTGCAATAATGAGGATGCCATTGAAAATGCCGAGAAAGTATTTTCTTAAGCTTAATGTGGTGTATATTTGTGGCATGCAATATCAACTCAGCCTGTATGAATGTTTTTCTGGATGATTATTATTAAACTATGAATGTATGAATATTTAATGCCAAATATTATTGTAAATGTGACGAAAATACTCCGTGTAGCTTATGTACCTATATTTTGGTGAAAAGCAGTTGGGCAAAGTCAGTGGGCGCATTAAGTGCTAGTCCGGCAGGGGGCATAGGATTGGTTGGCCTTAGGGCCAGGTTGGTTAGGTTCGCCCATCCTATTTATTTTATGGGAGCAGCGCCCCCCAGAGGGACCCTATAAGTTACCATAGTCAAAATTAGATCTTCGTTAGGTGTTTCTTCGTGTTCAATTTGCTTCCTGCCCCCCAGGGCGATATTCTGGCCAACCCTATCCTTGTCAGAATATCTTGGGGCCCCGCACCTCCTAAGGTTTCCTGAGTGATTTTTCTGCCGAGGTTGTTCAAAATAGTTGCATCTGGCCGCAGTTCCTGCTGAGGAGCTTAGTTTGTTCTCTCTATGCTTCCCCTTCTGCTCCGTGAGGTGGACCGCCGATCGAGGTGGCTGACTTGTTCCGCGGGGCTCCTACTCTCTCCGGTGTGGACTCGTGGAGGGCCGGCGGCTCTTGAGAATGGGCTTTTTGGTCCGTCTACTGCTGCCTATCAAATCTAAACGTCATACGTTGAAAGTAGGACTCCAGGGGGAAGGAGAAGAGCTACTTTTGGTGCCACACACGATTGTGTGTTGTTTCAAGTAGATAATGCAAATGTATTTTATCTCCCGTTCAGGTGTTCACTTATGCCAACAACTTCCCAAAAGGAATGCTGCTTCGCTGGTTCATCTATCTTTACGACCTTGAGATTGTTGAAGAAGAAGCCTTTTTGGCTTGGAAGGAAGATGTCAACGATGACTACCCTGGTAAGGGCAAAGCACTGTTCCAGGTGAACCAGTGGCTCACTTGGCTCCAAGAGACTGAAGAAGATGATGAAGAGGAGGAAGAAGGCGAAATATAATTACTCGGCAGTTCGCTGATCTTGTGCTTGTGTTAACATCGTGTTCTCCAGTAACGTTTTTCTTCTATATCGTGATGCTGTCGATAATTTTTCTTGAAAAGGCTTAAAAAAATGAATGAAAAGCTAACATATTTGTGAAATGTTTCATTATACTGTGGAGAAAAAGAAAAGAACATGCACTGCAAGCACAGTAGAGCATTACTGAAGTTGAAAGTGATTGGAGGAGGAAATCAATTTAGAACAGTATTGACTTTAAAGAACTTCTTACGAGTTCATTACTTGAGTTTTTGCATCAGTGTGCTTTGAATTGGGTGTTACGACCCACGGTGATGATTAATATCTCCATATGCCTCATTTATCTTACTCTTGTGTGCATGTGAGGAAATTGAGCTTTCCTCGTAGCTAGTTGTAGTATGTCTTTCTTCATTTCTGCTTTGAAATACCTATAATTTATTTGCTAGTGACTTTTCTGCATATTTTGACACTGTTCTGTATTGCGTGCTTTCTACTGTTACTTTAGCAACTAACCTTTGATGTGAGCTTGCTTTTTTTTATGCAACAGTGTACTACTCCTCTATCTGGCGTGTGTTTCATCTGCACAATACCCGGCACTTCACTACAGAGATAATATGGGCAATACTGCGTATTGGGTACAAGCAGACGTTGCTTTACGTCGTGCTGTTATAGATACATACCTTCCGCCTGTCGGCTTGCAGCGTGTATGGGCTGCGGCTTCTCTTGATTTTATGTGTATGAGTGGACGTGAGATACTTTCTTAAACATCGTGTTGATGTAAATGAGTTGGAATATTGCCTTTGAATCATTTATCACTAATACTGAACACCACCGCATTTGGTTCTCATCAGTAATACTGACTTGTTGACTGATTGTAAATTCTCTACCATAGCTGTATTTTGTCACGCTTCCCTAGGTATTTTGGGGCGAGCCCCATTGTTTCTCGCTTTGGTTCTACACTCGCATTATTATTCCTAGCACTTTTCCCGTAGATACATTAAATAATTTGAACTCGAGTCCAACTGGTTGCTTTGCACATGTGTAATATTCGCCAAGTCAAACTGCTGAGAAATTCATCACTGATGTGGGCGTGGTGTTTGAAGGTAATGCTGTCTCTTGACAGCAATATCACTTTCATGCTTAATTGCTTCACAATGGGGCAAGGATTTGAACTCAAGTAGCTAAATTAATTCATTAAAAACTCAAATTATGAAGCTGATGATTCATGGTTGTGTCCTGTGACGTTCACGGCTGGTGCCTAACAGGGCCTGAAGAAAATCCGACGGCTGGAGCCTGTTTCTAGAGAGCGATAATTTCAGCATCGTTGTGAAGTGGTTAGAATCTGGGAGTCCAGCCAACAGAATTTCTTCGTTGCCCTCCAAAGCTCTTTGAGAAAAAATTATTTCACTGATAATGCCTATGAACAGGAAAAAAAATTGGCTTAAATAAATTGATATGCTGGTACTGTAGTGTTGGTCTCTGGCATTAGTCGATGTAGTTACTTTCTAATGCACCGCGTATTGTAGTAAACTGTTTTCATTTTTTCTGTTTTGAAATTTATTTGTATTAAGTGAAGTAGCTGTGATGTGGTGGGGGCATCGCGACGTGCTTTCTGCTGTTTAGATTTTTACTGACGCCAACTCGTCACACTCGATTGTTTGTTTGTGACATCGAGCTATGGAGTCGAGGTCGGGGTGGGAGTATGATAATGGTTCCGGTGACGCCATTGCATGTGAGCATTCCCTGCCGTGTGCTGCGTTGGTGACATTCCGTAAAGAACAGCAGGAAACTTCAGGTTTGTATCTCTACGACTAACAAGTATTGGTGAGCAGCTGTTTCTGTCTCGTGTTCTCCGTGAGTTTATTTTGCTGTCTTTTCCTTTGTAGGCACTGTGAACTATGTTGCTGCAATTGACATCTAGCTCACGGAAAATAGAGAATATATTGCATTGGCATGCGTGTGTGATATTTCTTGAAATGTAAGTGCAGCACGCAGTCTTAGTGATCGATAGGATATTTTAAACATTTGGTGTTGAGAGGCTTGGAATGCTGCGTTTGTTGATGAGCTCTCATTGACAGTGCTTTGTGTAGTACGGTACTACCATGCTCGCCTTCAGCACAGGAGTACCTACGTTTGGCACTTAGCTTTCTTACTTAGGGTGCAGTAGCTACTGGCGATGCATCTCCCTTCATCCTCAGGGATCGATATTTACCTGCAATATGTTAGTTGTTGTGCTTTTAGGCGTTTTTTGTTTGTAACTCCTTCCTTTCCCTAGATGCTGTATCACCCTCACTCGTTGCCGCCGGTTTTCACGAAGTAGCTCTTCTCCCTCGCTGTTTGTTAGTGCTGTAGCCGCTGCCGCCGCCGCCGCTGTAGTCGCAGTTTGATGTGTAACCTTTAGATACTGTGTATCCATTTGTTTATGTGACTGTCCAGGCACTCGGCTTTACCTTGTCATTTGGAGAGGCTTAATTTACGCCTCGAATTGTTGAGTGTGTAAGCGACGTGTCGCCTGCGTTAGGTCAAGGCTCTGTACAACAGCCAGCCTGCTACTGCTAGTACTACTACTACATTGTGTACGGAAATTGGCGATTCCGTCGCATTAATACGTCGTGTGGGTCGTACTCGAATATTACCGTACCCTAATTTAGACGACTTCTATGTAAAATACAAATCTCCGCAGCTCCTGTGAGCAACAATAGTTCTCCATATCTTCATAGTACAGGTAATTATTTGTATATTGCTAGATTTTGGTGGGCATCTAAGGTGCACTGTGTGCTCCTCCGTACTGTTGTGCTGCAATGCGGTCCTGCTCGTGCTAGACCTCTCATGCCATGCCATCGTCCGCTTTGCACCATTTGATACTTGCCACTTTGTTGTCTCGATTATTGTTGATTGTAATAACTGCATTAGAGCTTCGTAGTTTGCCCCGCTTAGAACCGTGAGTGCTCTTCACTGAAATGCACTTTTATTACTTACCAATTTTGTCCATCCATACTCCTTGTCTTTTGAGTGTGTGTACGTTGCCTCCTCTCTCTCTCTGAGTATTGTAGGTAAATGTAACCTACGTCTTGCCAAATACACAATCTAAGGTCTTTTTTCCCTCTGTTTATCATCTTCGTCAGCCTAATATGGTATTGCTATCTATTTGGTTGTCTTTATCTCGAGCTTGTAATCAGGTTTTTTATCGCCTAAATAACTTTTCTGGTCTGGCTGACGACACGACGTGTGTCCTAATATTTCATATTCTCTTGACCCTTCCTGAACTGTGTCAAGTTAATAATATTCTTTACTTCTGCACGTCTGTGAGACCTACCTATCTTGAATACATGAGAATGTAATTTCGTAGTTTCTTGTGCTTCAGTAGTTCCAATTTATATGTTAGCATCCAAATTTACATATTAGTACTTTGTAGCTCCCAATCTCTTCTTATTTAACACTTTTCCTTATTGAACATGCTACTTCACCTAGCTCTTTTATCTATTCTGAAGCTTTTAACCTACCGTACTACATAACTAACGCACATGTTAGCTGTACTTCTTTATGCTTGCTGCATTTTCTGGCTTGATGAAACATTTCAGTTATTGTTTTAAGTACTTTTATAACTTTTGTTGAGTAACCCGACTCTCTTGGTGCCGTTCAGTCGCTGCTGCAACTTTTGCCTCTTTTGCTCATGTGAGGGCATTGCGCCTGGCCTTCTGAGTGCGTGGCCAATTTGGATTATTTGTTATTGTTTGACCAGGTGGGGCCGTTCTTGAGTCCATTGTGTGAGCAGCACTATGAGAATAATTTATTTTGTGTGACCTTGTACAGCGGCCCCTCCCTATTCCTCTCTACGTGACGTGCGTCATCAACTCGTGCGATTATCAACTTTTCTCCCTTTTATAAAGGCATTTTAAAGAATATTTCTGTGTTATTGGCTATTTTTTACTCAATATTTTCCGGGCATTCTGCATGACCCGTTGTCTTAATGCGCTGTTTTTTGGTGTCTGACAGAGCTTGTATCCATATTACGTTTACCGCGTGGTAGTTACTCTTAACTCGTCGCGTTAGGCGTTATCGTGCAATTCAATTTAGCCATGTAACGAAGTTATATTCAGTTAACACCCAAACCCCACGTGCTACCTTTCCTTACGCTATGTGTATCACCCATGATTTTTCCCTTGCTAACCCCATCTTACTCAGGCCCTACTACGAGGGCTCTGTCTACCATAACATAAAAAATAGGACAGAACCTTTGTAAGGAACAGTACAGACTTGGTAAGATGGGGTTGAGATTAGTCATTGCCTACCATTATATTTTGTTTCCAGTTCTTCAACTATTATAATATGTCGAATATGGTAGGTATCGATACGCTGTCTAAGGAAGCAGATGTTTTCGAGTCCTGTAACCGTTTAGGGTCTTACATTAAAATTTGGTTTCTATGTAATATACATGCTTTAATGATTTGGTTTTGGAAGATAAGTCGCCGGTTTTAACTCTGCGGTAGCAACCGTTCTTTTATGTGATCGACTCGAAATCGGATTTTATGTGCAAACATCTTGTTCGTTAATGAAACTATGCCTTTAAAATTGTAAAATGTGCCGCGTCACCGTGTGGTTTAAGCGACACTGCAGTGGTATTGTTGAGCAGGGTATATATATTCTTAAGTGCTGCGGTGACGGGCATGCATATTCACCGCTCATTGGACAAAGATCTTCGACACTGTCCGCTTGCTTTTATTTATATTGTAACTTCAGTGTGTGGAGACTTCCTGTACCGTGGCCGTCCGTGCTCTGGAAGCTTCAACTGCGATAGTTTTTGTTGTCCCGACCCCGTATGAGCTCCAGCAATACGTCTGGACCTAATTTTCTCTGCGCATATAACCTATTTATTTTAATCTTTTTAACTACTATATATAACTTTGTACTCTTACTCACCTCGTAACTCTGATGCTCTAATCTTGTATTGTTGCAGGAGTTTCACCACTGTATCCCTTTTACTTACATAATCTAACACGTTTGTAAGCTTTCTATCGCTGCAACGCTACCTTCTCAAGCTGATCTATTCTTTAGCATTTCAAAAACTTAGAAACTTTGATGTTTGGTGTCTGACCGCTTTTATTGGAGACTTCTGGAAGGTCGAGGATTTATTATCGCTGTTGTAGTACATTGCTACTTGTACTTCTGTGGTAGCTTTATGATCTTAGGAAGATTGTGGCACCTTGGCCGATCCCTTTTACTTTGAACATTGTTTGGTCTTCATCTTACTGGGCAGAACAAGTGCTGCCGCATTCCGACTCTCTTTCGAAATTTACTCAATGCATTGGTTCATAAACCAGCGCTCTTTTCTTAGCCATTCTTTCTGATTCTGTCCTGTGCATTGAAACGTTCTACTCTTTATTTGAAGTATATTTGGTTAATATATCGAGTTTTCTTTTCCAGAAACTGTCCATCAGGTAATTGTCTCCAGCAGCTGGACTAAAGGTTAAAAGCTTGAGCAATAGTTGGTTGAGTCACACTACATAAGAGAGCCGAAACTACGGAACGTTTTTGCTCTCAGGGGTGTCTTCTGCTGAACCCTGTCCCAATATGTATGGGCCTCCCTCACACTAGTGCTGTCTATCCCAAGTGCCTTTGCCATAGACGTTAGATTTGGCCGCAGTTCCTGCTGACGAGGTTAGACTGTAGTGTTCGGTAGGTCGTCTATACTTCCCTTTCTCTGCGTCTTATTTCCTGCCAGCAGTAGTGCGCTGGCCACTTGAAACCAACAGAATTCATCTGCGCTCGCATTAAATGCGAGTCCTCAGACTGAAAAGCCTAAACAAATTCCCTGAGAATAATTCCGGCTGATACGATGTATTGCTGCCCTAGTATTCAATCTAACTACTACGGAACGTTTCACGTTAGAACAAAAGTGTATGCGACCCTAACTACGTTTAATGTGTTTGAAGATCACTGTAAAATACGCATCGTTAATATTTACATTCACTCGAAATCCTGAATTATCCGAAACTGTGCAGTGGGCGCTTGCTGTATAGTGGCTAAACTGCAGTAGCGGCGCATATAAGGGCCAGTTCACACGTCCCTCATTTCAACGCGTTCAATCACGAAAATGAACACGAGCCGTCCGTCACCTTCTTCTGTCACTGTCTACATGTACAAGCGACCTTCAGTGAAATGAATGATGCCGCGTGTTCACTTTTCTCGTTTTTTACATTTTCGCTTATATTTCGCGTCGGTTTGAAGTCACATTCGTAACCCATAATCTTATCGACTGATTTTGATGGGAACGGCCTATTTTCAAAACATTTATAGCCTGATCAACCGATAAAAGGGAAAACAGCACGCAGCAATACGCTTCCTTGTCGGATCAAAGGTGGTGTTCTTAGTACAACAGTTTCAGCTCAACTAGTTTTTTGTGTTAAACGGGAATAGCTACAGTGATTTTAATCATTAAAATGGCGCACAAAAGGCATTTTTGTCGACTTTTTCATGATTTCAAAACGCTATAGAGGATTAATTCAGTATTTATAGGGTCTGTTGACCAAACTTGAATGACACTGTACCTCCTCATGGGGCTTTGGGTTAGGCTCGATAGGTTCGCCCATCCGATGTTATGGGGCGCGGCGACCCGGGGGGGGGGGGCTCGTGTAGGTTACCTTAGCCATTAGCTAGGCCTTCAGGACGTTTATCTCTCGTGCCCACTTTGCTTCCTTCCATTTTCGTACTTCTACTTGCTCATGCATTATTCTGATCTGAGTGATCTCTCTCTTCTTTCCTGACTTGCTGTTTCCATGCGCGTTGATCCTGTGTGAAAACACCTTCGTGCATGGTTCCCCCATATTTCTATCGTCATACTATATGCCCCTTGTTTCTTCCTCATTTATATCGCCATTGTTGTGGAAACGGAGGGGCTTAAAATCCTCAATATAATAATAATAATAATGACGCGGCTCGTTCAAAAACTGCTGTGTTTCATCCTTCTTTCTGCGTTTGCTGCAGCTGCTTCCATCAAATCAACGCGCCGCGTCCATTAGTTTGACGGAACGCGTTACGTTGAGGGACGTGTAAACACCGCCTAAGCAATGCATTGGACAGCATAACGTGAGGTAGGGTGAAGCCGCGACCACGTATTTGGAAGAGTCGAGGGAAACGTTTTGGTGGTACGACTCTGGTGTGTACGGGGCTTAGCCCTGTACTAGGCACTAGAGTGACTACGTTTGGTTACGTTCATAACACTGTTCCTATGAGAGCGGTATTGAACCGTCCAATAAAGGGTTAAGGGAGCGGTTCTGCGGATGCCTGGAGGGTGGCTAAAGTGGCACTGAGAGCAGTTGCCTCTTCGTTTTACTCAACTATACAGTAAATTTTGAATAGACCCTCAAGGCTTACACGAGGCAATTTTTTCATGCAACGCGACCGTACTTCCAGGGATTTTCTCCACATTTATGGGATTTCTGTCTCACCTATAGAATTGCGAGTTCGCCCAAGGGGCCTTCAGGGCCATGTTGTGACGGGCCCTTTCCCTGCCACAATATGTTAGGGCATCACGCACCCAAGGTACCCGAGTGCCTTCTCCGCAAAGGATATAGCATCTGGCCGCAGTTCCTGCTGAGAAGGTTAGTTTTGTAGAGTTAGGTAGGTTCTCTGGATTTCCTTTTTGTCCCGCGAGATGGGCCGCGACTCATCCCATGGACTCCTATTTGCTCCCGTGTGGGAGGCCATGGAAGAGACCTCCCCCGCACGAGTGTTCGCTTTTTTCTGTCTTCTCTTTTCGTTTTTCGTCTCCTCTGCGCCGCACGACTGAGCGATTTCGTTCTACCGAGCCGTGTGCAGTTAGAGATACTCGCGCCTTATTTCCTGTCAGACATGGTGCACCTGGCCAAGATTATTCTAATAGAACTCATTTGAGTTCGACTCAACTTCTAAACTATATCATACAAAGTTGGATCGCTGTTATGTAGTCTTTGTATCTAATACGGCGGGAGAATCCACAATATTATAATTGCGAGTTTACTGTCTGGGTTTTTCTTTTGGCTTGGGCAAATAGCTTTTGCAATTAACTTCCCATTTATGTAGCTGTACAGTGACCGAGAAACGTTCTATAAGGATACCCTCGGTGATAGGTCAGAGCAGGGTTCAAAAACAGTAGGAACTGGATAAAAAAGTGTAGAATTTTCACCATCTCGGAGGTCTCCGTAAACCTCTCCGAAACTGTCTCCGAATACGGAGATAGCAGCTATATAAATAAGGAGGAGCACGCGCTCAGGCAAGCCAGTTCCTCGGTGACATCGATACCGTTCACACCCTCTCCAGTGCTCTGACACTGGCACTTCCTACGCTTGCGTAGATGGTTAGTGATCCTGTTGGTCGTTACCCATCATGTTGAGGGGCTTGATGGGACCTGTCTAACCTCCCTCAGGACCTAACTTCTTTTTTTTTTCTGGGGCAGGAAAATTTCTTTCCGCGTGTGAACCGGAGGGACTTAGTCTCTCCTCTGTTCTTACACATTGCCCGGGGTACCGTATATCTTCTACGTTTCTCCTTTGTTCACACAGATCAACCCCTGCTGAACAAATGAGGTACCTTCCCAGGCCTACTACGTCTGGTATCTTCCTCCTGCAAGTTTTTCCGAAATGCCTTTGCGGAACTGCTTTGCGGAGGTACTGCTTTGCGGAGATACTGCTTTGCGGAGATTCTGCTTTGCGGAGATACTCCTTTGCGGAGATACTGCTTTGCGGAGATACTGCTTTGCGGAGATACAGTACTGCTTTGCGGAGATACTGCTTTACCTAGACTCTGCTTTGCGGAGACACTGCTTTGCGGAGACTCTGCTTTGCGGAGACTCTGCTTTGCGGAGACACTGCTTTGCGGAGATACAGTACTGCTTTGCGGAGATACTGCTTTCCGGAGATACAGTACTGCTTTGCGGAGACACTGCTTTGCGGAGACACTGCTTTGCGGAGACTCTGCTTTGCGGAGACACTGCTTTGCGGAGATACAGTACTGCTTTGCGGAGATACAGTACTGCTTTGCGGAGATACAGTACTGCTTTGCAGAGACACTGCTTTGCGGAGACACTGCTTTGCGGAGACACTGCTTTGCGGAGACACTGCTTTGCGGAGACACTGCTATGCGGAGACACTGCTTTGCGCAGACACTGCTTTGCGGAGACACTGCTTTGCGAAGATACAGTACTGCTTTGCGGAGACACTGCTTTGCGGAGATACAGTACTGCTTTGCGGAGACACTGCTTTGCGGAGACACTGCTTTGCGGAGACACTGCTTTGCGGAGACACTGCTTTGCGGAGACACTGTTTTGCGGAGACACTGTTTTGCGGAGACACTGCTTTGCGGAGACACTGCTATGCGGAGATACTTTTTTACGGAGATACTGTTTTACGGAGATACTGTTTTACGGAGATACTGTTTTACGGAGATACTGTTTTACGGAGACCCTGCTTTGCGGAGATACTGCCTTGCGGAGACAGAGCTTTGCCGAGACTCTAGTTTTACTGAGAGTTTTTCGGAGAAATTTGCGGAGACACTCCCTTCTTGCGGAAAGCCTTATGAAGATGCCTCCTTCAGCGTATACTCCGAAAGCTTTGATAGCCCATTGACTAGTGCTCTGGCTTCAAAGTTTAAAGGGCGTGGGTTCGAATCGGCCCAGGCACCTTGCTTTTATTAAATTATTATTAATCAAACGCTGTGCGTCCTGCACCCGCGAATTAAAAATGCAAGATCCACTCGATACTTCCATGTAACACAAGGTGACTTGCTTTACTGCCTATTACCGTTCTGATTGCGAACCCTGCAAATCCATAATTAAGGGTTATATACCTCGCAGATACAAACTCTCCTAAGCTCTCTTTAACGAGCGGCTACTCTATGCGCCATTCCTTCAAATTGGCCGCCAAGCTTCGCATCGCCATACTATCTCTACGGCAGGGACGTTTTTTCTCCCCCAGCCAACCGAGTGTTTCCTGGGACACCATACCCGAGCGCTTCCCCCTTTTTGCCGAAACCAAAATATCAACAAGGTAGCCCGCGCAGCTACCTCCGTTCTACGAAAAAAACCCTTCATCTAAGCAGTCCCCAAAGGCGCTGGGGACCTTCAACTTCTTAGCTCCTTATTTACCTAGAGAGAAGCTGCATCGGCGCCTCAATATCTTGACGGCTCCAAAGTTCTACTCGGAACAAGGCGCAGCTCTTCCCTTATAGTCCCACGTCATCTTCAGCAATGGTGCGACCCGCACCAGCTTTCGCTCCCAACTCCTCCCCCCCTCCTCCAACTCTAACCGTTTATATGGATGCTTCCACCTCCGGGTGGGGGGGGGGCGCAGACGCATCACACTCTTTCTAACCCCTGGGGCACGCCCCTCTCTCCGGGGCCTCCCCCACATCAATGCCCTGGAGCGTTTAGCGTTCCTTGGCCTTCTCCAATCTCTGCATCCAGCTCTCAAACATCCATCTCTCAGAACTAACAACACTCTAGTAGTGTCTCTAATTAACAGGAAGATTCGAACTAAGCAAATTGCTCAACTCTCTCCTCTATTCCATTCTGCTCCTTTTCGAGAGAGACAGCAGCACGATCTCTGCGCGACACATCCTAAGTCTTCAACACTTGAGCAGACTCCCTCTCCAGAGTTCACATTACGGAGCGAATAAAGCCTAACGAAGTCCTCATTCCTTTGAGACACGCCCGTAATCCTTAACGGAAACAACCGGAGTGTTTTTTCGGAGATACGTCTGCAGAGCTTCTATGAAGCACCTCCCGAGAGCCCTTTCTTAGACGCGTACGGTGTTTTTCTACTCTCCTGCAATAGATCTTGCAGGACTTCTAAAAAGCTTCCCCTCTTCCCTTTCCATCGCTGCACAGCTAACGCCCATCAAGCGTTGTGCGTCACGCACCGTAGAATTAAATGTTCAAGACCCACACGGTACTTGCATACTCTCACCTTACTCCTACTCTTCCAACTACGAACTACGCTACCCTAATTTACAGTTACATCAGAAGACACACTCTCTAAGGTCTCTTCAACGAAAGACTTACTGGCATGCGCTGTTCTTTTTAACTACGCATCACACTCAATACGCCTCAATGCTGAAGCGATGAGTCGCCATACCGCCTAAAAA
>LQNS02276481.1:11423362-11436886 GCA_001587735.2 Parhyale hawaiensis | reverse complement strand
ATTTGTGGTATATAGAGTATAAGTACTGGTAATACTTGCTGAATTTGTGGTATATAGAGTATAAGTACTGGTAATACTTGCTGAATTTGTGGTATATAGAGTATAAGTACTGGTAATACTAGCTCAATTTGTGGTATATAGAGGATAAGTACTGGTAATACTTGCTGAATTTGTGGTATATAGAGTATAAGTACTGGTAATACTAGCTGAATTTGTGGTATATAGAGTATAAGGACTGGTAATACTTGCTGAATTTGTGGTATATAGAGTATAAGTACTGGTAATACTAGCTCAATTTGTGGTATATAGAGTATAAGTACTGGTAATACTAGCTCAATTTGTGGTATATAGAGTATAAGTACTGGTAATACTTGCTGAATCAACAATAACGGTAGACTTTATGCAAAACGCTTAGAGGATACCATGCATTTTTTTCGAAAATTTTTTAAAAGATTAAAAGATGGCAGATCTTCCTCATATTTACCTGATAAAGAGGTTTATATTAAATGTTGAGGTCATTGCGCGGTGGTACGCCAGTTACAAATGCAAAGGGAAACGTAGAATCTTTGAAAAAAAAATCCAATTGAAGCTGCAAACAGTCATTTCCTAAACATACTCTGACTTTTTACCTAAGTATAAATTCATTCAGCGGATAAATAAATAAATGGACTCACCCATGCCAAAGAGCCAGGAAACAGGCGGCCATGATGGCGCTGTTGACCAGCAGAATTCTTTTTATGCTCGATGGTTTGGAAAAATTGTAGTGCAGGGCAATGCTTCCCAAGATTACTCCTGCAATGAAATATTAAATAAATTTTAAGTGCGTTGGTAATTCAAACTATTACAAAATATGTAAAAAAATATACAGCATTTCAACCTTTGAATTTCATGGCGTCAAAGACGTGTTCCATCTGCTACCTAGCCGTAAGGCCGACTGCATTGGCACCAAACTCGCCCCGCTGAGTACGTGCATCGCTGTGCGTGCGTTCAAGTAAACTTTCTTGCCACGTCACCACCAGAAGCACTACCATTAGCACTACATAACCTAATCTGCGATAAAGCGACTTGTGTCAATGGCACATAGCACACGTACATTGAACGCAGCAAGCACAGTGATGCACGTATATATATAGAATAGTCGCGAACGTACATAGCACGTGGCGAGTTTGGAGCCTGTGCATCCCGATTCAGGGTGTCTCCAAATGCGATAAAATTGTCTTTGTAGTTGTGAGATCATTTTATATCATAGCTTGATCATATTTAGCATGGGCAGTGGCAAATGAAACAGTTATTGTAAGAAACAGAAACCGGATTTATGACTGTGATCTGTACTCCAAACTGATTCAGAAAATTTGTTAATGCTAACGCGAGTTGGTCGTGTTGCTGTTTGTTTATCTTAATTAAACATTTTCAGGCGATGGTGTAATATTATTCGATGTCGCCTCAATAGCATCGGATAAATGCCCATAATTTTCAGATGGGTACCTCGTGTGATCTGAAGAGCAGTACCAATTCGGGGAACGTCTGAATCTGAAGTTTGAATAGAAATGGCCCATGGGATGCGACTTTTCTAGCATCGAATGCTAGAGAACGCATACTATCTCTGTAGCTAGTAAAATCGCCCAAAAACGATCAACTATTGACGTCGCAGACGGAAAGCCTCACACATACCCAAGCTGTGGTCCATCAGCACATAGCGCACCAACACACCATGGCGCTATCACTCGCCCGTAAAAATCACCGTTTGCTGAGCGCAACTTCTGTTGGGCAAATTTTCTTGCGCAACCAGCTTGCCCTTTTCTCCCACGGCTCCTATGGGCGAGTAATTTTTGTGGATCGGGATGCCAAACTATGCATGTGGAGGTCCCATTCAAAAGTGTCAAGTACTCTCATGCCCTTATGCTGTACCCTTTAACGAGCAAAGAGCCCGAACGGTTTTTTTCAATATGATATATTGTAGGAACGTTTTTTAGCCATCAGTCACTTAAGAAATGAAAATATAATTTTAATATCTATTGCTCAAAACCGAAAATGAACTCAAAGAGCAAACCCAGAAACATTTTAGTTTAGCAGCAAATTCCCATGACTGTGGGTAAGTCAGAGCACAAGTGTCGTGAACGAAAAGTTGCAAGAAAAAATTGCACGGTGTACATGGGGATTAAGTGAACAGCGGCAGTTGTGGGTCATCCTATGTTATGGGGCCAGGCAACCCCAGGGGCCCGTGTAGGTTACCTCAGCCATTAGCTAGGCCATCGGGACGTCTCTCTTTCGTGCCCACTTTGTTTCCTTCCCGATTTCATACTTCTACTTGCTCATGCTTTATTCTGTTCTTCCTCTTCTTTCCCGACTTGCTGTTCCCATGCGCGTTGATCCTATGTGGGGACACCTTCGTGCATGGGTTCCCCGTTTCTCTTGGCATACTATATGTCCCCTGCTTTTTCCTCTGTGATATCGTTCTGCTCGGAAACGGAGGCTTGAATTTCATAACTATAACATAACAGTTACGCATCCAGTCAAAGTGTAGTCCAGTCAAAGTGTAGTCCAGTCACAGTGTGGTCCAGTCACAGTGTGGTCCAGTCATATGCTGGACATGGAGGTTTAATAGAGCTGCTTGGTACTGGATACGTTCGCGCCTCGTGCTAACGGGGATCGGGACATTGACTTACGCAGAACTCCCTCACTTTAGAAGTAATTTCGGTAAATGCACAAAAAAAGACGTAAAATAATTAAGGCAGCGTCCAAGTTCCAAAGTCTGAGAGTGAAATCTCAAACTCTTGGTAATGATCCCATTGAGTAGCGTATATTACCCAGCAAAGTTACACGGAGTTGCTGCTTATCACCAGGAATATTCTGCTCTTGCACTGGGATAATTTTGTCTGTGCATTCATAGAACCACCGAGTGGTCGTGGTAACTCACAAACTTTATAAAAGCAGGAAAAACATTCGACTTGCTTTTGGCACTACCGTCAAAACTCGAACAGAAAGCAAAGGCCTACTCTCAGCTGTGAAGAGCCAAAAGTTGATGCTAGTTTTTATATGTATTGTCCGAAAACTTTAAATCAGTCGATGTACATGAAAATGCTAGCATTATTTGTTTGGGTTATGGAAGAACTATAGTTTCCGCAAGCTGGGACCATGACCGGCTGTATTTTTATACACCGACATCAACTATTACGACATAACAATAAACCTTTCAGCCAGGGCGTAAAGGGTCATTGATATACCATTTGACTGCTTCCCTGGGACTTGGGGAAGCTCACCAATTACGACAGAAGTGATGACCTGGTGGGGGAAGTGGGCAGCAAAGAGTTCTTCCGCTGTGGTGACTGTGCCAACGAGGGCTCCGTAACTGAGCCAGCTGCCCGTGATCACCCAACGCTTCTTCTTAGCATCTCTGAAATAAGAACATTCCTTTCGATAATTATTCGTATTTTACTTTAATGCCCATTGAGCTTGAAAGGGTGGCATCACGGTATTTTTATTTCGTATTGTGTTTGGAAGTATTTATTTACAACACAAACAATTGCATGTGGATTTCCAAGTTGGATAGTATACGGTCAAAGAGACTAAGTTTTCAGATACACATCTCATATTGGTGTAGGAGGTGGACAGGGGACAACTGCCCCCCTTGGTTTGGATGACTGAAGAAATTCAGGTAAACAGCATGGGATATTCGGGCACTTTATGGAGAGATAAAAAAATCTACATTTATGGTAATAGAACAATAGTCTCAACCTTTTTTTTCTGTGCACTCTTTTCAATTTTGCCACAGCATTGGTCACATAGCGGTTGTTTTATTGTTTTCATTTTTAAGTTTTCACTCCGATATAACAAATTACAGTTCTCGAAGTTTGGAAAATGTGGCCTAATTGGGTATTGCTCCTCCCCCCCTCCAAGCAAACATCCTACACCGATTATATATAAGAACGAGCATTTGAACAGATCAACCAGCATTTTTTATATTCGTAACAAGTTCTATTCACCATATGCAAAGCCGTCTGTAGCGTAACAATCTGCAGGAGTTCCTATATCAAATTCACATAAATGGCAAGGCCAGAGACGTGTTGTAAACACAAGTTTTGGGTTACCGGTGCTACACCGGTGACCGCGGCGCTTGCACACTGCCGCAATCACATTCCGGGCAGCGGTAACGACAGTTGCAACACGAGTTACAGTGACGTAGGTAACCGCTCAGAAACATCTATCTGAAATAAAGGGAACACAAGAGCTGTACAAATGAGCAAGGAGTAAATATCGTATTCCAGAGAAAGTAAGTTTTCTTGCTTCGAGCTTCCGTGGCGAAATTACAATTAACACAGAATGCATTGTTAGAGCGTGGGTATATTATAGCAAAAGTTGCTCAGTCACTCAACTTTTCGCTTCGGCCGTCACGTTGCCTTGACTACTAACTTTATGGCTCTTGCATGTTACGCTTAAACTATGCGTCATTGTAACTTTAAACTAACTCAGAAGTAGGAGGTATTCTCAAAGCTTGACCATTGCTGCATGTTATAGCGTACAAACTGTGAGAAACGACTCATACCTTAGATATTCTTTCTAGTGGCATTGCAATGTCCAAGCCGAAGCCTTGTGCGCTGCAACGCAATCGGATACAGAATTGCGTGGCAATGCAACTTTTGCACACGTGTGAACAAGCCCTTATTGAGCTTACACCGCTCGCCAGCAGATATCGATCCAAAGATATGATGTTGCGGGTCTGCCCATGGCCTGATGCACATCACCCTGCTAATGGAATTGGAATTGGATCTAGTTATTGGTATTCATTTTCCAGGTTGCGGCAGCCCAAACTGTGTTGGGAATACAACGCGTCGCAGTCGATCATTGTTTACGTTCCAACGTTTCGTAAATGGAGAAGGGGGAGATGGTGGGGGCTGTTAAGATGGTGCTTGCTCCGAACAAGACGGTTACATCACCTTGGTTTTACCGAATATCCCACTAGTTTAGCACAATAACAGTAAATATAATCATCCATAACTGAGTGTTCTTCAGAATGAAACTGTTTTCTTCGATAAATGCTTTTCGAAAGCAAGGAAGGTTAGCTAAAACCATGTCAGGTTCTGCAGCTTTTATTCAATGACGTACTTGCTGTTCTCTTCAGCCAACAATTTCCGCCGGTTGCGATGGAAAAATTTTTTATAGTAGTTTAAGCTTTCGTTTCCACTACACGCCGATCACACAGAGGAAAAAATAAGGGGCATTTAATATGTCGCTAGAAGCGTGGACCCAAGCACCAAGGTCTACCCGCACAGGATCAACGTACGTGGGAACGGCAGATCGAGGAAGAATGAGAGCAGAATAAAGCAAAACGGTAAGTGTATGAGAGTGGAAGGAAGAAAATGGGCGTGAAGGAAAGGCGTCACGAAGGCTTATTTATGGATCAGGTAACCGATAGGGTCTCCCTGGGATCGCTGCTCCCCATTTTACCTAGGATGGGCGAACCTAACTCACCTAACCTTGAAGCCTATGGCGGGATGCGATGGGTAATTTTTTTTTTCATTGATATAAACTCTACTACGAAAAGCCACTAAATTGATACATCAACTAAGAAACAGGCCTTACGAGCATCGCCTGTTAGAAGTCGGACTCATCTCTCTCGAACAAAGGCGACTCAGGAGATAGGTAACCAATAGAGATTCAAGTACTTGAATGGTTTCAACGACGTACCTACAACGGAGCTTTTTGACAGAGACGTCCATCATCGCCGTCGTAACAACGACAAAAAACTCAATAGCTAGATTATTAGTTTAACAACAATAATTATTATTATCATCAATAAATAAACTATTATGACTGTAGTGGAGTACATACTGGATATCCAAGGCCTTAACGAACTCGACGATCTTGGCGACAAGCACCAGCCCAACACCCGCGGCCAGGACTGAGAAGAGCGGCGCCGCTGGACTCGACAGGCACGTCACAGGGTACTGCTGGAGGTCGGGGGCACGGACTTCCGAGTACCTCGTGGACTCTTTGACCCACCAAAATGGACGGTCCTCACCGAGCGTCCTTGAGAGAATAAAACGGAAAGCCTATTATTATATTTTGCGGCAGTCGTATTACTTGCAGTATGTCCTCAACTACATGTGGACTTTGTTCATAATTGTAGAATATACGTGCTGACTGCTTATTTTCTCGCCATTTTTAGTATTGGGGGTGCAGAACCTGAGGGTGCTATGCTCTTAATATGTATGGTGTACACAGCGTCGAAATGAGATATAACAAATAAGTTTACTTACTTTCTGTGAGGTATCTTCTCTTGTTACTCGAGCCTTACTTATTCATCCTAAAAAATACAGGAGAACTAGACTTCACTCTTTAGTCTCATGGATTTCTGTCACTAATACGAGTTAGTCTACTTCAGTGTCAGCTTTGCCACAGGAGGGTTATACTGCGGCTCTCCCTTGATGGCTAGCTTTTTATTACGATTGTCTTCTCCGGACCCGCTATTGTCGTTCACGACGGATTGGTGTGCGTGTTTGTGTACGCAGATCGTGTGCGTGTGAGCGGCGTTCAAGTTGGTGCGCCGCGCTGCTCTAACCTTACGTTAGGTAACCCGGTCCTAGAATTTACGTTTTGTTCGTTTTCGCTCTTTTTAGGCCTTACTGCCGGAAAACCCGAACTAATTTCGGGTAAGTTGGATTAGAATCCTTCATAACTTCGGGTAGGTTAGGGGAGGGCAGGTCTGGTTTTTCTACCCACCCTTATTTCAATTTCGGGTATGTAACTTTTTGGTTAGTGGTAATTATTGGTTAGGTAAGGTTAGAGAGGTTAGGTTGGGTTAGGCTAGGTTGTGTTAGGTAAGGTTACCGAACTTCCAACCAAATTTCGTTTGGTAGTTAGAATTTTTGAAAATAAAAAGTCGGGTAAGTCGGGTTAGAAACGACGGAGGAAAATTGCTTGGATCCAAAAAGTCGGGTAATCACATGTTGTTCCAAACTGTCGGGTCAGGTTAGGGAGGCAAGGTCTGGTTTTCTCTAAATCGCAATTTCAAGAAAAATTGCGACGTTATTAGGTCCCTATGGGAAGAAAACGAAATTTGTTCAGGGTAAGATAAGGTTTGGTTAGGTTAGAAGGTTAGGTAAGGAGGGTAGGTTAGGTTAGCCTAGGTAGTGTTTATTTTAATGGTGGCGCGCGAAGCAAAGCTTACTTGAACGCACTATCGTCTTGAACGACGATAGTGCTCCCCGGAAACCCTGCATAAACTAAATTCTTGTGGTACAAGGAGCAGGACACAGAGAAAAGGCAGAGTTATATCCCAGAGTATTCAATGGTTGTACTCTTCAGCAGAGAAAATTTCTGCATATGCTTTCATAATAGATTGCTCCACGAAGCAGATAGACATTTGGGGGCTTTTGACTTGTTGGCCAAGATATATAAGACTCCGAGGCCTGACTTGCCCGAACCTTAGACTAGTGTGCTGGCTTCACCCGTTGAACGGAGCTTCAGGTGCTGGTCCTGGATCGGTTAGGTTGTCTATGAGACTTCCAAAGCGCAATTATGTCATATGTAAAAGTAATAATAATTTCCTCCTTACAACTACTTTTTAATATAAAATAAGGTATATTGCGCGCCCTAGCGGCGCACGAGCCTGTGGCTAAACACAGGAATAGTTCGGCGCGATATAGGCAGTGTGCCACTGAAGCGCTAGTAAAAAACATATATATATATATAATTTGTAGTACTACTAAAGCGCACTTGCTCTCCGTAAACTGGAGCCGTCATCCGACTCACCGTAATCGGGCCGCTTCTATTTCTTGCGTCATAATTCAAAGTGGCAAAGTCAACGCTTCTATCTGAAGTCCTAGACAAGTTTAGCCTCGGGGCCTAAGTTTTCCCGTCACTCGAACTCGCTCTTGGTCGTCTGCTTACTCGAACACGCAAGTTGTCGAGATATGAATAATGCAGCCTCTTCAAGGGTTACGGCCTGCGCTTGCTGGATGCATGCCACCATAGTAGGCAGTTTTACGTAGGGCAGATCATCGTCAGGTTTTTGAAAATATATCACGTCAGTCTGATCGATAGGAATAACGCATCATGTATAAGATCAAACATCGCAATATTTATGCCATAATATCCAGAGATGACTCAATGTACGAAGAAATATTACCTCATGAAAATTTCTATTTGAAAAAATTCCTACCACACACGGAACAGCAATGACAAAGAAACACGGGGTAAGGCAATGGTCTCCACCGTGGCAATCAAACAGCAGTTATTAACTTAGAATTATCGAATACTAGAGACCTCATCGGTCGGGATGGCAAATCAGCCCACAAGGCTTACATTGTCCGGAACGCCTGACAGGTATGCTATTGAGTTTTAGGGGTTACTCTGAAGACGGCCGATAAATCAATCATTTTTCTATACGCAATAGAGTTTTCGGCCGTTTAAAATTTCTTTGGTTATGTTTAACAGATGCAATACTGTTGAGCTTCCGGACAAGTTGATCTTAACCCAGGGCCAGGATGTTTAAAAGTTCGCCAAGTATGCGTAAAGTTACGGCTCAATTTCAAACGTAAATGACTACGTTAACGTTTCTCTGCGTCAATCGTTCGTTGAGATGTTCACAACAGTTTTACGTGAACGTAAAGGCTTCTACAAGTGGATGCTGAAAAACTGCCGTGAGGCTCGCTCAGCCAATAGGAAAGCGCGTTACAAATGCAGGTAGAGCGCGCTATACAAACCTTGGAGCAACAGCTGATCGGTGTCTGTGGGCGAGAAACTCATGTTGATACTCTTGTTTCAGCTCTATTTGTCGATCCTTGGGCTTTAATGTAATAAATGAATAACTTGATTCCAACCAAAAATAATAAAAAATCCAAACTTTAGTGATGAAGAACTATAGGCTACAGTATATAACAAGGGAAATAATCCCAGCTGCAGCAATTTACATTCTGATTAGATTGCGCCAGTTTTCATGCTACAGTACAACTTATAATATCGATGCCACACGCTATTCAAAAGAACGAGTATCGTCATCTTTTCGTCCGAACATGTTAATGTGCCCTTTTAAATATAAAGAGCACACACTTGCAACAATTCTTAATTATAAATCCCTCCAGATATTATGATAAGTCGGAAAGCAACTAACGGCACTTTTGGAGTAAACTGAACTGCCAGTAAACAGTTTCACACCATTTGTTGGCAATATCAAAGCTGTGTTTAGAAGAGTTCAACATAACTTTCGGACGAAAAAATTACCATACTCGTTCTTTTGACTAGCGTGAGTCATCGCCATATAAGTACCATTCTTAAAGCTAACACAAGGAACAAGATTTACCGTTATATTCTGGATTAACACCAGTGGGCAGTCAGTTTTAACCCGATAGAAACTAATGAACTAACACAGTTCTGGAAAATATGTATTCCTGTTTCGCAGTTTTCATCTCATATATGATAAACATTCATAAAAATTTAGAGCTAAAAAACGACATATTACAGTTTGAAATACGGTGCGCATTTTATACGGTATAACTGTGTTTTCACTTCACCGCGTTCGAATACTTCGTGCTGTCCCTGCTATCACAACTGTGGGTCAACCAATAGTTTTGATAAAATGTTTACCGTCATATGCGCTGGCTTGGCAAATATCAGTAGTGCAGCGTTTTGTGTCTTTTCATTTTTTTAATGAACGTTGTCTCAGGCAGCGATGTTCGTTTTTGTTGTTTGAGCAGGCACAGCAACACATTCGATCGCTGAGAAGTGAAACCACAGGACGAAAGTCTATTGTCTGTAGCGGGCGTAATATGTCATTTACGTAACAGCTGTTTTGAGCATTAGCATTTGTTACAGCAAGTGTATTGATGAGAATTAGGAGCATATTTAAGATTTAATCCAGCTAAGTGAACGTTCTAAATATTTTAAGCATTCGGACACAACTTCTAAGGTGCACGTAAGCGGTGTTACGGCAACAGCTGTGCGCCACGTTCACGTAACGATGTGGCTTTAGTGGGCTTGACTTCGCAACCCCTATCGATGAAGCCCAACATGTCGCTGCGATCGGATATTTTGATTGTTCTGAAAATGACGAGTGACATTCTTTACGTATATTGTAACATAAATTTCTGAATATATGCCAAGTATCCCATACTAACTAGTGGAAGCAATCATAGCTACTATGATATGAAAATGCCAGACATAGTCTCGGTAGTTTCTAGATGATATATTAACTAAACAACAGTCATATTAACAACAATTTGATATACGGTAAGTTAATGACGTCCTGTAATATGTTGATGATGTGTAGAACGACCACAGTCTGCATATCCATTCACAATAAACAAGTAGATATAAAGTGTATACTTAACAATATCTCAGCAGCCCTGATGGGTGCATGCAGAACGTCATGCAGTCTTTTCCTTCGTCTCAGAATATTCTCAATAAACGCAGAAAGTTTGTCACAAATCAGTGCTGCGCATACGGGCATATAGCTTACCTAAAATATTGCAAATCTAAGGTAGGCATTCTACTCTGTACAACTAAGTAATTGCAGCTGTTCGTGAGACGGACGCTCCAGCGAATTAAAATGGCATTATAACTATTATTCCTAACATTAGATTGCATTCAATCCAATGATGATTGAATGCCCGTTTAAACTATTTATTAACTTACGGTATATACTGAATTACTTTTTATGGAGTTCATTTGCTGTCCATTTACATATTTTTTTCCGCTTTATTTGAAGTGGATGCCTGCGAAAAGTTACCTGCTCCACAGTAACCCGTGTTGCTATCGTCGTTACCACCGCTCGGGTTGTGATCGCAACGCAATTTCTAAGTGTTGGGTCATTAGTGTACCACAGGTAAGCCTGGGGTTGTGCTTACAACCCGCCAGAGTGTACTCTGACGTGACCTCAACAACCCACGCCCTACGTCACGAGGAGTCGGCGCCCTCGTGATGAGGAACCTGGAGCAGCGTATTAATTGTGGCAGAAGTGATGTCACGCATGGCTTTGTTTTAGTCACGTCACAGTATACTGCTATCTAATCACATTGCTTACCAGTTTCTCATCAGCAAAGAAGGAACTTTCCTCATTAAAACATTTCAGTTCAGTTTTTCACTCAACAAAACAACTGTTTTGGTTATACACATCAAAATTCAGCAGCTGAAAATAGAAAACAAATGCTGGTCACTTGCGGGAACACGCGCGAAATCTACGGATATTTGGAACAGAATTTAATTATTTTCTGGTTGTGAAGCATAGCCAATGTCTTGTCAATTTTGTGGACTAATCATAAAAGACGGAATCACATGCTGTATACTTCTTCCCAGTCATATCCTCGACCCTACTTATGAGTGACACTACTTACAAAAACTTAACGTCTATGTCAATGATGGGTCTTCAAAATATAGAGAAAAATAGAATGTGGTTTATGCGCAACTGCAAGCCTACTATCCAGGAAGCAAAGAGCGTAACGTTGCGTTCTTTGCTTCCTGCTACTATCATACGGTACATTTCTTTTTAATCTTATTAGAATAAAATTTTCACTAACAGATACTGTATGTTCAAAACAACATACAGTAGCTATATTATTACGAGAAATTTACGCTAGTTGAAAATTATTTTGGCGTTAGATGGCATCTTACGTATGATTGTAAATGTGGAGCTGCGGTTTCTATAGAATTACAATTGTTAGAATGATATCATTGAGTTTCCCACCGTGAAAAAGTATTCATCTCTTATCGCGATTAAAACTTCTTTCATGACACGAGTTCACCACACGAGAACAGTCTATACGTATAAGAATATTCTATACACCTTAAATCAGAAGCATAATTAGGAACTGTAATGAAAGGTCTCCTCTTCGCATGTCAACTCTAATCCTACTCCTAGCATATACTTTCTTTTTTTTTTACACAAGGATAGCCGAATGTGCTCCTTTTCTTTGTTTCTAGACGTTGAGGGAGTCAACTGCTCCATCTAATGGCGATGACGCACGCTAGTCTAAAGAACGAGTATCGTCATCTTTTCGTCCGAATGCGTTCATGTGCACCAGTTGCATAGAATTTTGGGTTATTAATCCCTTGAGATATAATGATGTGTCCAAAGTTAACTAACGGAACTTGCGTAGCAAAGAACTGATGGTTAACATTTTTACACCGTTTCTTCTTGGCAATCTCAAAGCTATATTTACGAGAGTTCAACATAACGTTCACACAAACAAATGACGATATTCGTTCTTTTAACTAGCGTATGCCATCGCCACTAGATTACTCCAGAATAGTTACTTACTAGAGGGCCCAGCCGTCAAAAATGACGACAATAATTTTGTGATTGAGCTCTTTATTGTTCCGGTTCCCAGTATAGGTTTTGCTGTAAACTAGGTCTCATACTGGCATGCGTGATCTTCCATTACTGAAACACAAGTTGTAGCTGTTGATCACACGTTGAGTAGCACTAAGAAAATATAGTTTAGTCAAAAGAATTCACCGGAAACGTTCAGTGCTCACCGTACGGTAACTTGGATACCAGCTAACCCAATGAAACCTATAGAGTGAAATTTGGCTGTAATGGAAATCAGAACTATATAATAATTCACGTCGTGTTTTTATTTATTTATATATTTATATCTTTCCTGCCATGCTCTATGGGAATAAGATAGGAGAAAATTCAGATTTCAAAATGTAAAAAAAGTGGGGTACCTTGAAATCTTTTTCTTCGGCGAAAAAAAAAGTTGGGTATCTTGCAATCTTTTTCTTCAGTATTAGTTAGGGGAAAAATAGAACTAATAAGATAGGAGAAAATTCAGATTTCAAAAGGCGAAAAAAAAAAGTTGGGTACCTTGGAATCTTTTTCTTCAGTATTAGATAGGGGAAAAATGAGGAAGCCCAAAAGACGGCAGGGGTTTTGGTGAAGTGTTGATTTTTTGCCGTCATTTATAATGACGGCACGGGCCACTAGTAGAATATAAAAAGGCGTCTGTTCAGCGTGAAATTTCAACTGCTACGAACAGATTCAGCTCAAGAAAGCATAAGCGAAATGGATTATGTCCGAAAGGAACGAAAACCCTAACAAAGACGGAACCTCTCAAGCTGCTACGAAGAAATTCAGCTAAAAAATATGCGATATAGCTTATGCCTGACGGGTTAAAGAACTCCATCAAAAGTACCACCATAGACCACACCATACATTGACTGGACACTGGCCCGTAAGACAGGTTTCGGTCTCGCAATTGGGCCTGACTGCACGGTGCCGCAGACACATTTTATATATTCTCCCATTTCTTTTTTATACTTTGTTTAGCTACTTGACTTAATTCTCTTGCATTCAGTAATGAGTGGCAAACCTGTTCATACTTCTAAAATTTATATACGTAACAAATTCATAAAAATATTAAGGCTTGAAGTGTAACTACGTAGAGCAACTACGTAGGGGTCCAGGTCAAGAAGAAGGCGGTGCACTTCAGAGGATCTGAAAGCAAAACCGGAGAACCTCGGCTAGGGATCACATGCTAAAGGAATGCGCACCCGGTCCCGGCTCTGCTTCCCATCAAAGTAGCGCAA
>LQNS02276481.1:11383524-11396627 GCA_001587735.2 Parhyale hawaiensis | reverse complement strand
TTACCCGTGACACCAACCGCGAGGGTAACCGAGGGAAGGGCGGGGTAGGGGGAGCGCGCGAGGGTAGCGCCGGGCGGGCGAGGGTAGCGCGGGGCGCGCGAGGGAACCTACCCTCAAAAACGAGTATCTCGGTGCTTTATACACTACTGTCACGTCGTGTCACGTCACGTTTCCAATCAGTTGTTGTAAAATGTAAGTAGCTTCATATACTGTACTTACGTAGATCACTCGGAACACTTCATTGCCAAATGCTTCCGAACACATGCAGATATGAAAAGCTTCAAACAACGAATAGATACACGTAAAGCAACGATTATTACCTCAGATTCTGATACATTCCATAAAAAAATGTATGATGCTTTGCCCATTCATTTATATAGGTATACAATCAGCAATCAGAATATCGATAAAAATCATTATTAACAGAACGTAAAATCCTGCGCAATGTATTGTAAAATGTTAGCCTCTAAAATTTCAGTATGAGCGCAGCAGTGTCATTTTGTGGGGATTTCCTTATTGCTCCTAGTATAATTATATTTTAGTAAGATATTTATCAATCTAGCGAATTATAGCTTGACTTTAATACGTCGTGTGAGTTGAGCATTTTAAGTCATGTAAATCATAAGAAATGGTGGTTTTACAATCAATCTTCGCCCGACACTTTACACTGGATTCCATAAGTGAAAAATAAAAAATGAATTTACCAATGACAAAACTGTAGTAAAACAGTGAAGATAGCAAAGCTAATGGATAGGGAGACCGACTATTGGTAACTGCATTTAGGCATATGTACACTAGATTCAAATTACTTCCAAACGTTAATCAATTTTTGTTGGATTAAGTTGACTGTGACATTACCTTTCATCGCAATGAACATCAGGACAATATCCAAATAAGAGTTATCATAACAATTTTCCTGAACACAATGAAAAGAAGTAATTTCTGATTTATTCTGTTAGCAAATGAGTCGAAGTTACGCAGAAGTATCACATGCAAGACACGAGTCATTTGGCAGTACAAATAAATAAACCTAAGGAAGGCAAAGTCGAACGCATGGATACGAACGCGGATGGTTAGGGGGAAGTAATAGTTTGAATGTCATTCGCTTCAATGGGTGTGTGCCTGAAGTACAGCTGTACTTAACTGGGCAGAAGAAAATCTATAGCAACGATTTAAAAAATCGTTGATATCTTATCTACTAAAAGGCCGTAAGACCAGCGAAAACATGTATCGTTCACGATCTTTGCTCATTTCAAAAATTTGAAGAACTGAAATCCACGCGAGGGACTGGACTACTGAGCATAACAGAATTACAAAAATATATTGGCCTATTACGAGCTCAGATGCTAATACACTTTTTTTATACCTGCTTCTCAAGTATACACACTTGCTCAAAACTACAGAAACGCTGTTTGCATGACCCAATCCTCTATATCCTACAAACATAATGGCAATAGCTCAAAGAGGCCGGGGTGTTAGTCCCGATGTCTCTTTGGGAATGGGCCTCTTGGTTCGTCTACTGCCGCCTATCTAATCTAATCTAAACTCATGTTACTTTCATCAAAATCCATTCATAACTTTTTGAGTTGTGACATTGAGAAAAATGAGGCAGACAAACAAACAAACGGATGGACATATCTTCACCAAAAGTTAATCATCTGTTCCTCTTAACCTACCTAACAATCCCTGTAAATTTCATCCAAATCGGTTCATAACTTTTTGAGTTATATTGGTGACAGACAGAGAGACAGACAAACACGACGAAAACATAACCTCCTTGGCGGAGGTAATGACATCTACGAATACAATACTCGTAGTAGAACAGGCAATATAGCAAGGCAAAAGGATAGGGAGTTAACGACTATTTGCAACTGCCTTTAGGCAAATGTACACCAAATTCAAATAAGTTCCAATCTTTAATCAACTTTTGTTGGATTAAGTTTAACAACGTTAACTTTCATCGCAAACAAAGGACAATATCCAAATATGAGTTTCATAAGAGTGTTTTCCTGAACACAAGTAACGGAAACAATTTCTGAGTGAATCTGTTAGCTAATGTGTCCATGAAGGCAGAAGTATTTATTATGAACTAGACAAGGATCATCTCGTAGATAATAAGCCAACAGAAGTTCAAGTCGAACGCATGGATACGAACGCGGATGTGAGAAGCGAAGTAATAGTTCGAATGTCATTCGCTTCATTGGGTGTCTGCCTGAAGTATAGATGTATTTAATTGGCAGAATAAAATGTAGAGCTATGATTTTAAAACTCGTCGATATTTTGGCTACTGAACGATTCTAAGACCAGCGAAAACTTGTATCGTTCATGATCTTGGTTTATTTCAAAATTTGAAGCAAAGAGTCTAACGGGAAGACTCAATGGGACTAAAATGAAACTTATCTTTAACCACATGTAGCACAAATGACGTCACATCGACAAGTACATCGAAGTACTTGAGAGTCGGACCTCTTAATACTAATTCAAATTATAAGCAGCGTTATATTCTTGACGCAAGAGAAACGGTAAAACAGTTAGCCTACTGCTCAACCTTTCTGTACTTACCGACAACATTTTCACCGTGTTTTGTGTACGCGTGAAGCTGAAGTAGCTGGTAAGTCAAAAGCGGGAGATTGAATAAATTAACACAAAAAAATACGGCGATTTGTTTAAAGATGTTCTGTAAAGAGCACTGGGAGGTGAATATGAAGTGTAAATAAGGCTCCAGTTCAATGAAGAAGAAGTTAAATCAGGACGCCATACCGTCTCAAATTTCGCCGCTAGAGCTGTGAAAGTTTCCACCTGCTTCCACAGCAATTTTCTATCGATACGGTAATCGTTTAATTAGTATATGTTCCCGACATTTAATTTAAGAAATTTGCGACTGAGGACGGTTTTTCGGTCGAAAATTTTAATTAAAAATTTCTAAGCTGCTCAGCCGTATTGTTCGTCGATGTCGACGTCATTGATGACGTCACTTTTTGATGCAAGTTTTTTGTGAGTCCTCCCGTTACACTCTTTGCTTCCTGATCCTACTGAGCCTAGCCATATAATAGAAATATATACGTATTCTAATCTTAAATACACTTTATTTCCGCTACAGTTGCTCAAAAGTCGACAAAAGCTGTTTATCATGAATAGATTTGAGGACATGTCATACGTCCTTTCCATCGTAACTGGATGGGAACTACTGTCTCTTTCCAGCACATTTTCGATAATGACACCGAGACGGGAGTGATGCACATTCAAAAAGGTATGATGATTTGCACTAAGTATTTAATGCTGGATATTTTGCTCATATCCGAGAACTGTTGCCAAAATGTGTTAGATGATTCAGCTATTCCTCATTTTTATGAGGAAAACCGATGCTTTACCATTTCGTATGTATACGCATAAAATTAGAATGCGGAAGGATATAATATCTCTAGCAGAACAACGTAAAATGTTGCATAATGTGCAGTGAAAAGGTTCAGTTCATTTCGAACACAGCAGGGCCAAATTGTTGTGGGCTTTCATTAGTGCTCCAAATATAGGGAAGTGTAGTTTATTAGAATGTTAGCACATCTACTGTATTTTGGCTTGAGTATATGTCGCGAAAGTTGTTTAAAAAACTCTGTATGACATGTCAGTTGCAGGATTCTTTTTTAGACAGGCAATACTCCCCTGAGAGTCTGCTATGGAAGTCATTATGCAACACAATTAGCTTATGTATAGTAGACTAACATACGGGACTATCTAAAATGCTTGTGTTTAACGTATAATCTCCACCCTATCGGAAAATTTTGGGCATTTATTCAATGCGTGTAGTGGTTGGCATCGGATAGTATCCCATAACTGCTCACATATTTCCGATTAGTGGCAGATTGAGACAACTCTAGGGCAGAGTTACACGAGTGTATGGAGACGGAAGCTGATGAGAAGAGCATGTCCTAAGCTAAATTCGTGATGAGATTCAAGGAGCGCTGTTTACGTTCCCAAGTATAGCCGGCCGCGAGTCTAGTCATGCAGGTAAAATAACATTAAGTTATTATACTATGGGTACAGTATATACTGTACCTGAAAGAGTTTGGTTTTGGTACGGCATGTGACCGACCAAATTTAGCAAACATCACTATAATTATAGATATACCAGTTAGGTGAGGCCTGGGTAGTAGGCCTTATATGATACTGGCACCGAGTTGCTATTCTATTTCAAGCTTATCTACATAACTGTGAAGTCTCTAGTTAATTTCGAGCTATGTTTGCCAGCCATGTCTGTAATAATTCATGCGAAAAGCTTAGTTTCGCTGTTGCAAGCAAAATTGCAGCGCCATAGGTCTGCTTCAAATAAATATTATATTGTAGAGCATTAGCCTCCATTTCCACTACGATGTGGCGACCAAATAGAGGAAGATCTAATAGAGATAAAGTTCATCGATTGTAGTGTGGAGCCTACCTTGAAATACCTAACTATGGAGTGTCAAGAGAGGAAAAGGAAGGGGCAAGTAATAGGTCGTTAGAGACGTGCAACTCACAAACGAGAGTGTCCCCACAGTGTATGAACGCGAAGGAACATAGCAAGTCGCGAATAAAGAGGAAGAACAGAATAAAGCATATTTATAAAATTTTACCTTGGAAGGGAGGGTCTCATTTTAACCTACAGCATAAATCCCGTACTCATAGCTCCTCCCTTCAGTTCTGACGTCATACCCTTTACGTGACGTCGACCTTTAGCTCTTTTTTTGTTATCTCACCGCTCAGTTGAATTCCTTTCCGGATCTTTCTGTTTAGTTCATTGGTCAGTGCGTGAGGATCATTTATTTATTCCCAGAGCTCGCCCATCATTTTCTTAGCCATTTAACTCGGCTGCTTTAACTGTCTAAATCATTGTTGCTACATTAATAGATATTTTAACAGAGGAATTCCTTCCTTTACCGCGGTATCCTCGCTTTGGCCATTAATTCAGGACAGCGCCCGCATTTAACGATTTTTTAGCCATCGAGCTTGACTTGTGTGGAACCCGGAGTGCTTCGTATCCACCCAACTTCAATGGGACTACCAGCTGCAAGGAGTCGAGTATACTGAGAAGTGCTACATGCAGTGTTTAATTGCATACCCCTGTTTTGCTGCCTCTGTACTATTAAGAGTGTACAAGTGGTGTGAACGTGTAGCCTCTGTCATTTTCCCTTTCTTGCACTAATGTACAGCGTTCTTCTCGACGCCCCCTGTAACTAACTGCTTAGTGCGGTAACTCGCATCAGTCTTAGGGCGTCGAGTAATTACCTCCGCCAAGGAGGTTACGTTTTCGTCGGTTTTGTCTGTCGGTCTTTTTGTCTATGTCTGTCTGTCTTTTTGTCTATATGTCTGTCTGTCATAAAGATAATTCAAAAAGTTATTTACCGATTTTAACGAAATTTACAGGGATTGTTAAGTATGTTAAGAGGAACAGATGATTAACTTTTAGTGAAGATCCGTCCATCCCTTTGTTTATCTGCCTCATTTTTCTCAATGCTGTAACTGAAAAAATTACGGACTGATTTTTGTGAAATTTACAAAAGTTGTTAGGTATATTATGAAGAGCAAATGACCAGATTTCTGTAACTATCCGTTTGTTTGTTCGTCGTTCGTATGTCACTGCTTTTAATTTAGTGCTTGTTAGCCCAATAACTCAAAAAATAATGAATTGATCTTTATAAAATTTATAGGAGTTGTTATTAATGTTAAAAGGCATAAATGATTAAATTTCGGTGCAGATCGGTTCGTTTGTTTCTATGTTTGACTCATGTTTGTCATTATGCTTGTTGGCAGCGTATCTCAAAAAGTTATGAACGGATCTTCAAAAAATTTATTGTCGCTGTTAACACTTTTGTAGGGCACAAATGATTAGATTTTGGTGTTGATACAAAGAAAATCATAGTCTCAGAACCAATTTCAATTTTTCGTAACCGTTGCCTTGCTTAGCGGAGGTGTGCGCTCTCAGAATGCTCTGGTTAATTCTTTCCTGCTTTCCTTACTCGAACCGCATTTTTTACCTTCTACCCTTTCTTACTTGTTCCTATCAAGAACCCGCTAGTTTTTCTTCTATTTCTCCTGGTATCTACTGCCACTTACTTTGGATGCCCAGCATCAAAATGTAAGGTAGATATCACCAGTGATTTTCCAATAAATTCCATTAGAAACTGTTTCATATCTGCCCATATAGTTATAATTTCCATATCATTTCTAATCCACTCTTTTACCGCCTCGCATAGGTCACCCTAAAAGCACAATCGTTAGGTAGGCTCGCTGATGCGTGTTCTCTCTCTCTTTTATTTCGTCAGTACCATTGCTTGGGTCCTCTGTGGCGATGTTAACCCTCGTTGACACGGCCCTTCGACGCCCTTCACTTCTCCTTCTCGTACTTACGTTCCTTATCGGGTTGCCTAGGTAATTATTGCGTTATTTCGTGTAGGCGCAGCGATCGTCTTCATCACCTAGCTCTTTGCCGTATAGTTCCGGTGTCGGTTGACAAAAATTGCGATCAAATCGATTATTACTGTTGCTTCAGTTCTCGCCTATATGACGCCACGGATCTAATGTGTGGATTTTAAATCTATTATTCAATGTTTCTCTAGTGGTTCCCTTTTAGTTTTCATTTGTTGAATTTTCAAGAGGTTCCTTCCTCGTTGCTGGCAAACCTAACTAACTAACTAACTAACCCAATCGTGCATGAATAAAGTATTATGCTTCTGTGCAGAAACGGCCAATGTCGTTTGTGCCGGTGTTCTACTCGGATTGCACTCCTCTTCTATAAGCCTGTACGTCGCGGCCTGGTGTTTCGGTTTCGTCTATCAGGATTAGCTGATCTTATTTCGACTCCTTGCTTCTGAAGTCCTAAATTGGTCCGTATAAGGTTGCGGCTGCGGATGTAACTGCTACCTGGAACGCCGCTGCAACTGTTGGGGATAACAGCGCTTCGCAAGAGCATTTGTTTTTTGCTGTTCTATTTTTGTTCCTTTATTCTTTATCATTAGTAAAGAGAAAGAGAGAGAGAACCAGACTTTAACTGTTCGAAACGCGCCCTAGTGCTATATTTGAGTTTGGGTAACTTTCGACTGTGTTTTTTAAATCGTTAGTTAGCCACGCCCTGCCGTGCGCTTGGCATCATTGAACAAATAAACTTGTTCGAACATCTTTGCTGTAGTGTCTCTTGCCTATTTAGGAGTATGGAAAGAGAAGAAAGCATATGCGAGCACGAAACGCAGCCGTCCCGCGATGACGGTAACCTATTCTGATGAACTGATGACACTGGACGCTGCAGGTCCTTATGCGAACCCAGGCAGGCGAGGTCCTGCGACGCTTGACGCGCTGACTCAGCAATTGCTACACTCGGCTGGTGGATCGACACGCCTCAACCTATTTCCTACAAGCGGTCAAGGAGAGCAGCTCTCAAGCTTCACTCTCTCGGATGCTACCCAACAATAAATTATATATTTGCATATCTGCTGTGGAGGTACATGCATTTCTCAAAAATGGGGAAGGTGGGGAGCTGGGTCTTTGCATATGATTCTTCCGTCAATGACACCGCAGCTCTTGACGAACCGTGGTCGACTGCAGTCGTACAACCCTCTGGAGCCGCGCTTGGCCTATATCTGCAGCAAGAACTAGTGCGTGTGGGTTTCGAAGTGGGGGGGGGGGCGGTCAAATTATGTTTATGTTGACCAAAGACGTACCTAAGGCTAAGGTTACCTATGGGACTCCTAGGGCCGCTACTCCCCATAACCTAGGCTTGTCGAACCTACAAGAGGGAGTGTGAGTATGCTGTTAGAAGGAAGTAAAGTGGACATTGAAGCAAGATGTCCCGAAGGAGCTACTGAGGCAGTGGTAACCTACTAGTAACCCTAAGGGCGCTGCTCTCCATAACGTAGCATAAGCAAACCTAACCACTAGTGACCAAACTAACTCTTCAGCATGTGGTCTATGGCCGAGAGGTGTTACAAACAAACAAGCAAATAAATGTACTAACAACGGGCCGCTCTCTCTAAACAGCTGTGAAAGGATTTCATCGATATAACTATAATACGTTGGTCAATGCATCAAGACATGTATGTAAGTGCAAGAAATCCTGCACTAAGCAGTTAACAACTCACGTTTGTTGCAGAAAAGCGATGATTTGAGCTCCACCAGCTTTGATTGCCTCCATCTTTGCTTATCTGTGGATGACTGGTGGATAGAATGCAGATAATTATTTGGCGTTCAATTATTAATAATCCATTGATGTTACGCTATTTCTTTGTCAATGTACAGCGATATTAGAGAATTTAATGCAGAGTAATTTAAGTACAATAATCCATTAACGGGTTTCAGTGTATCATGCGACCGACCTGAGAGTATGGGTTGGGTTAAGTGTTGGAATTGGTCAGTCAGTTCATAAGAGAAGGTTACGTTATATTAAGTTAGGTTCGGTTGAGCTAGAGTAGGGGGCCAACCTGACTTCAGAAACACGCTCTATTGGGCACCGATACAAAGCACTCTAGGCTTCACTAGCTCAAAACTGCAGACAGGTGCGCTGGCTTCGACACAATGATTGATCCTTAATCGGTTAGCCTTGAGACTTTCAGAACATCAATCTTGCTCTGTAAACTGGAGTTCTCAGTCAGCTCAACCTAATCACTTTCCTTCTAACATTTGCAACACGATTTAAAGTGGCAAAGCCAAAGCATCTGACTGCAGTTTCGGACAAGCTAAGCCTCAAAACCTAATTTTTGTGCCTAACAGAACATGCCCTTTAAGGGCACACCAGCGGCCCGTTCGACTGGGCAGAGAAATGAAGCAGTCGAGGCTGGACGTGTTCGAAACCCTTGGCAGGTGCGCTGGCTTCGACCCGTTAAATTAAGTTCGAGCCGCCAACTCTCAATCAGTTACTCCTAAGACTCCAGAAATTCATGTTTACTAAGCGAGATGGCCTTTCAACTTGCTCAGCGTAACTGCGTTGTTCTAACACATATAACACGTTTGAAAATGACAAATCCTAAGTTTCTGCCTGAAGTTTCGAACAAGGGAAGCCTCGGAAGCTTAATTTTGGCGCCCGATCAAAGGTTACTATTTTATGCCTGAATGTCAGGTGGGCCCCCTGCCGGTATCCATTCATGTTACGTGCGTGCTACTTTATTTTACTATACAACAACCTCAAAAGTTATTTTTGGTATTTATTATCTTGCACCCAGTGAACTTGCGATCGCAGTTACTAAAGATCAATATTAGAAATTCCATTAAGAGTCTGCTGACGTGGACAAACAACCAGCATCGAAAACTAATTGAGGTAGGTATCCCTCGTATTTCTCTGACATAGAATGATCAATACTTCACAAATTAATGCACTTAATGTATAGAACGAAGGGCTTTTATCTTCCAGCTTATTAATACAGCGATTACTCTTGACATTAGTTCTCTAGTTTGAAATAGTTAGCGAAGAAGCGCATTTTTTGATAAATGTTTTTTATACTATTTTTGTTCGCAATTACCGTGATAAATTAGCGAAATAAAATAATTTTGGAACTAAATAAACATGCACTTCTTGCTGCGAAGTCTAAATGATTTGGTGAAATAGAGACGATGCAAACGCCATTTCGATATAAGAGTAACATTATCCAAAATTAATGAATTTAAACCTAAGCTGGCCTACTTAACTTATGAATACCTCTTAATGTGAAATATTTTACTACACTTTAAAAATATTTTATTTAAATGTTTCATAAGCAAATTCACGATAAAGTAAGAGTCCGCATGAACGAAACGCTGGCCATAATTAGCGAAGCTGCTTCATGACTATAATCGGAGCGCTTAATTCCGTTCAAAAAACATTGGTCGCTTTATGCGTCTGGTCGTTTCAACCGGCTATCCTATTAAGCGGAATCGACTCTTCTAAAGAAATTAAGTTTCGACCTATGCTTTGGAAATAATAATGCTGTTGAAACGGAATGTTTTTTTTTTTTTGACAACTAGTGCATTTGCCGAAGATCGATGACTAGAAAGAGACTGCATACATGATAGGTAACAACCAGGGTCAAAACACTAACGCATTAGTATCTCGAAAGCATTAATGCAGACTTTTAGTAAGTTGTTAACTTTGATTTCTAATTGCAACCAAAACGGTACGTCTTGATGTGAACAGAGTAAGCGAAATCGACTAAATTTGCTGTCATTGGATGATATTTCAGTTGACTTCATGCATCACACATACACTAAATATGTAAAATATACAACATAACAAGATCTCCCATAGTCTTGGAAATCTACTTGCTTCTGCATGGTTGATCGGAAATTTGAATTTTTTTTTTTTGCTTTATGTTTGGTAAGAAGAACTATCGTCCTTGGCTTCCACAACCATTTGGGTGTTTGCTGTGTTGTTGTGCATTTAAATTATTTTTCTTGAAGCTTTTCACCCGGTTATCAATTTTCATAAAGCTTGTCTTTTTGTTTGTCTGAAGATGGTGGGAAGCATGCCAGAAGCGTTCGTTTTTTTCATAAATGATGATTCCTACCGCTCTTCTGATCTTCAATTTTCATTTGATTAGTGGCGCAGAAAAAATTTAGATATAATCTGATGTGTTTCTTTGAATTACTTTAACGGGAGCTAAATTTGCTCAGTATGATAATAGTTGAAACACTTCGTTTTAGTAACCAGAGAGCTCTCAGGGCGTACTATATTTAGCAGACACGATAGGCACTGACTGGTCAGTCTGGCGCTAGTAAGCATCAGTGATTATTAGCTTGCCAACACTTGCCCTCACTTTGTTTGCCTGGACGGTCATAGTCGCTGTAACTAGTTCTTTGACAGTACATTATGCTGTAGTAACGCTAATAAAACTTTTGACATACACTATTTTACGCAAACTTAAATCTTCATCTGGCATCCCATCAAATCTTACAGTGCCGTAAACAAGTAATCAGTTGTATTTGTGTGTCGAGCACAATGATGCTTGGAGAAAAATCATTAAATAAACATAAAGCACTTTCGTATCCACTAAGTTACCATCATCACTGTCACTTAATTTCTTCATTTCTGTATGCTTCTTCAGGTTCACCATGGAAAACCTGTTTGCGCCGCTTTCTAGAGCTTATTTCCTTACAGTAATAACGTTGATAACTGAATATTCCCATTCCCCTAAATAAATAAACGGTATCTGTTTCTTGTTTTTCTGGGTAGTCTACGTGTGATCTCGCAAGCCACTGGGACACGTCACTCTGTACACAGCACATCACCAATACCATAGCCTACAAACCTCAGCAGCCGAGGACTGACCTTCACTTCTCAAGGGGCTGTTGTAGGTACAGGGCCTGATGCTATCAATTCTCTCATCGGCAGCAGATAACGAGCACTTAAAAGCCTCCTTCATCGTCGTACCTGGCGGGCACATTCTTCCTCAGCCACACAGTAACAAGATTTATTAGAAAGGCAGAGAAAGAATATGAAATTCGTAAATATTAACTTTATATTTTTACATCGTCCAGACTCGTTTATTTGCTGACATGCTGCCTATTTTTCCCGTACTGCTGCTGCCTCCATTGCCGTCGAAGCTTTGTGTAGCATAAATAGGATGAGCTTCGCTCTATGAGCTTCGCATTATCTTGCAGTAAAAGTTGCTCATTCTCGTCTTGATGTTTGGAAGAGAGAAGAACATATAGTTTTTACAGCTAATTGATATATTTCGCCAGGTTTACTTCTCATCCGTACGTTGTTCTACAGACTATAAATTGAGCGTTCCAATGCGTTTTCATTCTTTATAGACAGTACAAACGCGCAAAGTTTCCATGAGTTCTAGATCACTGTTAAATTGAAAAGAAATTCACAAATCTTTCGCGACTCTTCTGAAGCCAATTGACTGGACGGCTCAAGTCCTGTCCACACCCAAGGGCGGCACCAGGAAATTTCCATTGGGAGGTTGAAGGGGCTGGATTAGGATGTGGAGAGGTTTCACAGTATACACACACATGTATGACGGTTAAATGACAACTCGATTGGTGTCTAAGGGGAAGATTAATTGCCTGATTTTCAGGGGAGGAGGATTTTAAGCCCCCTCCCCCTTGCACGCCCCCTTGTCGCCATCACTGTCCACACTGCCGCTTATACGCGAAACTTGGTCCAGCAATTTCCTAATACGCGGCGAAAATCAGATAGAAGCGTCCGCTCTGCATAGGCTAGGCCCGCGTAGTACAGATGCAGAAATCTCCGTTGCTGACGTGCTTTTGCAAGGAAATTGTAATTATTACAAGTTGCATATAATGTAGAAATGGAAAATAATAAGTAAATACATTTCATAGCCCTTTTATCCACCTGTTTTATTCTATGTGCATAGTGCTTAATGACTGAATGTTCTCTAACATCTTGTACAAAATGGCGAAACTTTGAAAAATTTGGTTAAGCAGTCATCGTGGAAATTTAACTACAAATTCCTTTAATGCTCCTGACATTGCAAAATGGAATCGCAATCATTTCAAGCACAGTTTCACGAAAACCGCCGGCGTTATATGCAGTAGCAGTGAATAAATACTTTAACAGGTGAAATTAGACTACCAGCTGCTCGAACGGGAGAGCTGAACGCTCGCGATATTGAACGAGAGCAACCTGAACGAGCACGACTGGAATAAGTTTACTCAAGGTTAGGTTAGTTACGAGTTTAGAAAAGGTTAGCTTAGGTACTACTATAAAAGGTAGTAGACGATAGGATACGTTAGGTTAGATAACGATTCCAAATATTAAATCAGGTTAGGTGAGTTTTCCTATAATGTAATCGCATTTTAACGCTTATTCCAGCTTGCGGGTATTTCTTGTTGGGCTTATTTTAGTTCGCGTGTATTACAGTTGCTCTCGTCCAGTATTGCGTGTGTTCAGTCGACGCTGTCGACCGTTGCGAAGAAGATTGGTCTAAACCGAGGCTATGGAGATGTATCCTCTTCTAGGTAGTCTCTCCTAAATCCATCCTATTGAATTAGCTCCTCAAGCAATTTTAGGCGTCTTTTTGTGGCCACGCTCATAATCAGAATCACCGTGATCATGATCATCGTGATCATTGAAAAGCACAAGAACGGTCAACGATTTTGTAAACAAACCAGAGCCGCCATGTCAATTTTTGTATAATATATTT
>LQNS02276481.1:11363074-11373320 GCA_001587735.2 Parhyale hawaiensis | reverse complement strand
TTCTCGCGAAATTCTGAGCCGTGAGGGTCGCCGTGCACGGCCGCTCCATGAAACCCCGATATTCAAAATATAAGACTAATTTAAGTGAATCAAGACCGCGACATTACCTAAAAAATGCCAAGTTCTGCAGCCTGGCGGAGGGGGCAAACTACTCACCAAGATCTTGGTGAGAAATGCCACACTATGAAATGAGGCCAATGCCTCTCATTATTGTACACCTAATAAAACATGCATAGCTCAGCTACTCTTCTCCTGTGGGACAGGTTCACCAGATCATTATCAGCACACCGCATTTCCGAGCGCGGCAAACTACTCGCCAAGATCTTGGCGAGAAGTGCCACACTATGAAATGAGGTTCCACAGGTCGCGGCGCTCATAGGCGCCCACCCGCATTTCCGAGCGCGGCAAACTACTCTCCAAGATCTTGGCAAGAAGTGCAACACTATGAAATGAGGTTCCACAGGTCGCGGCGCTCATATGCGCCCACCCGCATTTCCGAGCGCGGCAAACTACTCGCCAAGATCTTGGCGAGAAGTGCCACACTATGAAATGAGGTCAGCACACAGCCTGCTAGCTGAACTAACAAGTTGGTCCAACAGACATGAGTATCAGCAGCTGAAACCCAGACCGGGGAGCAATACTCCCAACACAGGCAGCAAAAAAGCATAAAAACAAACATTATAACGTAATGGCAATAGCTCATAGAGGACCGGGGTGTAAGTCCTGGTGTCTTTTTGGGAATGGGCCTTTTGGTTCATCTACTGCTGCCTATCTAATCTAATATTGCGGACAACCTGACTGTCACCAAACATAGAATTCACCTTACGCAGGAGCCCAATCTTAGTGGAAGCACGTGACAACAACCTTCTAATATGCGGCTCAAAAGTGAGCTTCCCATCAAAGACAACACCTAGAATCTCCAATGAGCTAGACTCCTGAAGCAAAGTGTCACCAATCTCCAGTTGTGGATGCTGCAGTAAAAGTATCCAAGACCGACTGACAGTCATCGACTTGGTCTGACTGTCATTCAGCTTCTTACTCCAGGCCGAGCACCATGCACTAATGCGCGACAAGTCCCTTTTCAGAGACAGCCCAACAGCATCACGCAGGCGAGGAGCAGGTATAACAGCTATCAAAGTTGAATCGTTGGCATAGTTGATCATCGTGTTTTCAAGCGAAGAAAACATGTCATAAGTATAGAGAACAAACAACAGCAGGCCAAGCACACTGCCCTGAGGGACACCAGACACCACCGCAACTGAGGCACTCAAGATGCCGTCAACAGACACACTCTGCGAATTATTTTAGGGGAGTCGGAATCTCTCTTGCTCTAACTAGGATTTGCAGTCTGCATATTTAGCTCAACTTTAGAAGTACGGAATCCCGGTCCTACGAATCAAACAAAGGAACCCTAAAAGACCCAAAGACTTGTTGCCAAGATCTTGGCAAGAAGTGCCACACTATGAAATGAGGTTCCACAGGTCGCGGCGCTCATAGGCGCCCACCCGCATTTCTGAGGGTGGCAGACTTGTCGCCAAGATCTTGGCAAGAAGTGCCACACTATGAAATGTGGTTCCACAGGTCGCGGCGCTCATAGGCGCCCACCTGCATTTTCGAGGGTGGCAGACTTGTCGCCAAGATCTTGGCAAGAAGTGCCACACTATGAAATGAGGGTTACCAGCCAGCATGAACTGCCATACCCAAAAATGTGAAACCTTGCACCAGAGATACTTTTGGCAGGCTTTAGTTTGAAACACGTTTTGGCTGTAGAAAGAGTTAGCGTAAAGTGTCTGCTCTATTGACACATAAAAGAAGTGTTATAAGGTGATACAGTGGAACCCCGTTTTCCCGGACTTCTCGTTTTCCCGGACTTTTTTCACTTCCGGGGTATTCCGGGAAACTGAAACCAAGCCGGAATACCGGAAAACTTCGGCATTTCCCGAAAAAAGTCCGGCAGAAGTTCCAGACCTTCAGAAGAATTCCTGAAAGTGACGCTGCACAGATACTGAAATTCGCCTATTGCGCAGCGTCTCTTCCAGAAATCGGAAGGCAACCACCCCCATTTTCGTTCAGTATGCGTCTGCACACAGTAGTTTCATTTTTGTTCATTAACGTGCGGCAAACGGGGGTTTTTCTGGCATAAAATATCCCAGAAATAGTTCAATTTGCTGGACATGCGTCCGGAAAAACGGGGTTTTTCCGGGAATTGAAATTTTCTTGTTTTCCCGGAAATTTCAGTTTCCCGGAACGGCCTCCCCCCGTGCTGTCCGGGAAAACGGGGTTCCACTGTACATCTAGAAAATGTCATCATTTATTATGTGACAAACTAATATTTACATGATACTGTTATATGTTGTCAATTGTCTTTTTATAATACAAAAATGTAATTTCCTCTGCGAGGTCGCATAATGGCACACGTGATCTTATTTGGACCGTAGGGTCAAAATGTGGAACATATTTTTATATTTACAAATGGTTATTTTCCTTGTTGCACATGGTATTAACACATATGGCCCATGTAATTGTATTTAAAAGACTGTTGCTAATTTGATTACCAAATTGCAACCCTTGATAATTTTAGAAGCTTATGAATCAAACCAGGGTCAGAATTCAGAGGGTCGCCTTAAAGACAAGGTCGTAATTGATAGGGTTGCAATAAGGACCATGTGATTGTCGTAATTTGGAAGGTCGCAATTATGGGGGTCGAAATATGTACAGGTAGTGCAACCCAAATGAAGCATCAGCAACACCGGGAAGACCGAAATACTGCTAGAGAAAATCCAACAAAAAACCATTAACAGCCAGGGTTGCGGAGTCAGAGGATTTGAGGGGGAGTCGGAGTTGGAATCTAACTTGCTCTAGGAGTCGGAGTCAGCATTTTTAGTCCGACTCCGGGAGGCCATTTAGTAAACAAATATCATTCAAATCTAAATTTTCAGTCTCAAATTTAAAAAAAAAATGTAAATGTGGATATTTTTTTGCACATTTCTCTTTTACAGCTATAGCTACCATGTATTTTCCTATTCTATGTGATGAGGCCATTGAGAAAATGTTGGGTAGAACTTTTTCACCTTGTACATTATGCCCCCCTCCCTCACATAGTGTACCAGGTGAAGTTTTACCAAAATTTGTTTAATGTTCTCATGTCCTCACTTTAATATTCCAAATGATGTAAAAGATCATTGTATATGTACAAAACACCTAACATCTTTAACTTGATATGTTTATATTAGCAAACATTATTTGGACATGTTTAATGTTTACATCAAATATCTACTAGTTGGACCTAGGAGTCGGAGTCGGAAAATCTTGAGGACCAGGAGTCGGAATTGGAAATTCTGAAGGGCCAGGAGTCGGAGTCGGACCTTGAACCCTCCGACTCCACAACCCTGTTAACAGCTGACTTGAATTCTTGCAGGCCAGCACGACCAAAACCAGATGTCGGCAATGAATTCCATACCCCAACAGACCAGGGCACGAACCACTGACGAGTTCGGCATCCAACACTCTCCGATAATGATCTAGTGAATCTGTCCTCAGGAGAAGAGTAGCAGAGCTATGTATGTTTTAAAAGGTGGACAATAATGAGACACATTGGTTGTATTCTTCTCTCTCCGCCCTCGAGGTTCTTCTGAGAGACTCGTGCTGCAGGCGGAGCGCACTCTTTCACTTTGGAGGCTGTCAGATGTCAAACTCAGGCGTCTTTTTTTCACCACCGCGCGGATAATTCCTCCTGATCACGCATGATTCGCACGTTTTTGCGACCGCATTTTGACGTGATTCTGATGGCAATCAACCGTGATCAGTGGTGAAAATTGATCACGGTGTGATTTCTTCCGGAGGCTAATCATGCGCGATCTAAGAGTAGGTATTTACATGAGAAAACGAACTAATGTCAAATGTTCCACTGGATAATAGTTACTTTGCAGTAATTACAACGGTGTGTCATTATAAACTAGTTTTTAGTTACGTTTTATGGAGGAATTACGTCAGCTAGGACATGTGACAAGCCCTGAGAAGTGTAGAGAACATTATACATAAGGATATTAGCTGGACTCAATAGAACATTATACTTAAGGATATTAGCTGGACTCTACATCACTGCAAGAAATGCTCTGTATTGTAGCTAATGTTTATCAGAACGTCATGCAGAGGATTCACCGACGTGGCATATACTTCGTCAATGACAGAGTTTTTGGGCTTTCACCATAGATTACCTGTCAATGACACTGGGTGCAAATCAGGGATGTACTTATGTAAAACAGAGTTGAGAAAAATTTAGAAATTTGTGATAAAATACGATAGTAGAAATATCATTCAATCTTACTCCATAGGTGTTTATGACTTTAAAAACTTCATTCAACATATTAATATGGTCAAATAATACACGGTGAACATCTGCAATCATCATTAAATACATCTGAGCTTCTAAAAATAGTGTAAAAGCATGTTTCTAACACTTTTTTTTACAGGTGTCCCAAGTAGCCCCTGATGCCACGGTAATTCGGGACATTCGTTTTTTGTTCATTGCCAGCTTTGGTTAAAAGCTAGGATTTTTTCTTATGCACCATTCTGTAGCTCTTATCCAGACCTAAAAAATGACACCCAGTTTTTAGTAAAATTCATTCATAGTTAGAAGTTATTAACAAAAAACTTTAAAAATTGTCCCAAGTTACCCCATTGTACAGTATATATATTGAGTGCACACATCAATCTCTCTGAAGGTAATAATTTGTTAAAAAAATATATATATCAGTAAAGAAACAGCCAGAGACAACTGTCTTTAAATTGAGGCTGTGTGAAAGTTGAAAAAAAAAAAAAATAGTAGATTACTTGTGCAAATTTAGCTATATTATAATTATGTATTACATATTTTCTGTTTTTTTTTCAGGATATTAGTAATGGAGCACAATTGGAGAGTGTCATCCTGCAAGTGCTGGTGAGTTGTTTCTCATTATAGGCTATGTTGAATTTTCAGCTCAAGGGAAGTTATGCAACATTGTTGAAATGGCTACCTTCAGTGCTGTTGGAACTTTGAGCCATAGTACCAGTAGCTACTTGTGGTCACTCAGAGAGTAGAGTAGCTGTAGGGCATTACAGGACAAGACTAGAATGCTTCATTGGATGCACTAAATTGCACTTGGTTATTTGTTTGTGACCTTTATGAAGATTTTGGTGTTCCATTTCTGTCATTCCCTGTAGTTTCTAGTTTCCTGTGACCTCTTCATTAAAGTTACCTATATATTTTGAGCAAGAAGTTATCAGAAAAGGGAAGTTGAGAATAGGGGCAGACAATATACATCAGCAAGCTCTGCCAAAGGCCACGAAAATCTTGCAGTTGTGCTGCTAAATGTCCTCCCACTTTTCAGATTAGATAGGTGGTAGTAGATGGACCAACAGGCCCATTTCCACAGAGACATTGGGACTTATGCTCCAGCCCTCTAGAGTAGAAAACATGTTTTGTTTATATGCACCATTAATATAGTTAACCTTTCCTTATTAAATGCATAGCTGCCAGTACTGTATGTACTTGCCTAGTTTCCAGGAATTATTAATGAAGGTCTTAAAAAGTGCAACTGTGTCTGTTTCATTATTTTTCCTTTGTCTCCAGCTATTAGTTATTTGCAGATGCTAGAAACAAGTGGGCCAAGGTGTTTAATCAATATTATAAAATCTAGTATTTTGTTTTCTGTATTAAATAGTTGTTGGCCTCTTTCACTTAACCCTTCAGAAGGTATGGGATGGGTCATAGGATAAAGTTAGTTAGGTTTGCCTTCCTATGCTATGATGAGCACTGCACCTATGGTGATCCTCGGCTAGGCATTTGGAATGGCTTTCCTTTGAGCCCACTTTGCTTCCTTCAACTTTCATTCATACTCCTATTGATGCTCTATTGTTCTGCGTCTTTACTTACTGTTGCCATGCATATTGATTTTGTGTCAGAACTCTTTCATGTACGAGTTACACATTTCTGTTGGCACCTCAGGGGCATAGGATATGATTTAGGTCATAGGGTTAGGTTAGTTAGATTTGCCAATTCTATGTTTTGGGGAGCAATGACCGCTAGGGGGTTGTGTAGGTTACCTTTGCTATTAGCTAGACCTGGACTTCTGTCATTTGTGTCCACTTTGCTTCCTTCTATTTCATACTCCTACTGGTGATCTTTCATTCTGTTCCTCTTCTTTCTTACACTTACGTTAGCAACGGACGTTACGTGCTGCACAGTAGTGCTGAGGGGCCCAAATTCAATCCTCATACCAAGTGCGGTCTTTCTCATTGGTGCTTGGTGAGCTAAATCAGCAGTTTCACTTTGTACTCATAGCTATCATGGGGGCATCTACCTTAAGGTAGATGGGTGGTGGGTCATTGAATCTTGTTTTGCACTGTAGTTCCTAACAACCCGTCATTGGCTGCAGCTGCCCTTCGTTATATATTGTAATTCTGGCGAGGTGACGTTGTAATTGGAGTTCGTGTTGAGTTCCTCACTGTACTTTGTTGTGAGAGTGAACTTCAAAGCCGAGTATAGTTATCAGGCTACAGGTTGGATGGTGAAGGAAATTCAAGGAATGCCATCAAGATCTTCTCGTTTATTTACATCTTATTATACAAGACTTAGAAGATATAATCCAATGATAAGTGGCAACATGCTACTTGATAGATGCAGACTATAGAATACAAGTCTACATCGAAATAGTGTTACAAGCAGAATGTCTTAGACAATGTTGGTACTGCAATGTCAAGTACCAATGGGCAATGTTGGTACTGCAATGTCAAGTACCGAATTAAACTGACGCTTGATTGTGCAAGCGCCTTAAATATCTATGAATCCCGGCTTCAATAGAACACCGGTAGCTTCCGCCGGAATCAAGTGGGAAGTCCGTGGGTAAATTACTTTATGTTTACAAGCATAACAAATATCTTTGAGACTCTGGCTACAGGCTTTGACAGGCAGCTTTTACCGATGTAGGTTCCAGCGGAAAGTCCTGAGAAGTACGCATGTCACTCAGAGGCAGTGCTGGTACACCGGCATATTTTGCTCGGTGTCATAAAACCTTTGAGTTCTTTATCTTAGAAGCTCTGTGACCTGAAAGAAGCCGGCAGTGGCTACATCCGCCAGGCATGACTTTGCATGACACATAGACTGCATCTATACATTGAAAGTTAAGGCTAACACATTGGAATGTTATATGTATGAAATGCGTATATAACACCCTTGCTCTTCTGAGACCAGTTGGACCAGCCCTGCCACATGAACCAGTGTGTGTGTATTTTCCAGGGGAGGGTGCAGTCAAAGTTGACTTTAGCTTTACCTTTTCTGACTTGCTGTCCCCTTGCTTGTTGATCCTATGTGGGAACACCTTTGTGCATGGGCTCCTCGTATCTATCCTTGGACTATCTTTCTCCTTCTGTTTTATCACCTTTGTTGTGGAAATGGTGTCTTGAACTTCTGAGTATAGTACTGTCTTGCTGTATATTCCTTGTCTCTTCCTCCAGTAGATTACTTTTGCTGTGGAGGTGGAGGCTTAAATAACTTTATATACTTTAATAATCTTTCACCTTAGTGTATGGCTGATCTGCTGTGGCAGTAACACAGAGTGCTGAAATCTAGGCTGTGCCTTGGGCAATTTTGCAAGTTCCACCCTAGAATACTTAGGTACCTAATCTGATTTTTTATGCTTGGCAGGCTGTCCGAAAGTTCCCTACTGGAGACAGATGTCGTCTGCTTGTGTCAGATGGCGTGCACAGGAGTGGCTTTGCCATTTTGGCTACCCAACTAAACCCAATGGTTGCAAGTGGAGAAATTGCTGCATATTCAGTCATAAAAGTTACAAAGTACTTCTGTAACCAAGTGTCTGATAAAAAAAAGGTAAAAGTGGCAGCCTAGATGCTGGGAGAGATTTTCTCTAGTGCTTCTGCTATCCAGATTTCATAATTTATTATTAGTATTCTTCTGAAAATCTATTCTGGACATATATTTGCCTTACCAAGGGTAGGTACCATATGGCTATCTTGCATTTGAGCGGTTTCTCCCATGGGAAACAAATAGAAAAATCATTGTGCAAAAATATCACAGCCTCAGGAAAAAGATGGTAAAAGGTAGGAATTATTGTCACCAATTAATCAGAATTTATGAGAGTGCTTTGTCTTAGCTCTGTTCTGGCGCACTTAGAGAGGCTCCTTTGTCATTTACAGGTTGAATTTTGTTATGGTAGCCTATATATTGAAGACTGTTCCAAGATACATTTATTTAGTTGCTAAGATATTTATCACAATGCAATTGTATCCACTGTTCAGTATTCCGTATGATAGCTGACCTTTAACATTTACATTTTCAATGATTGTGTTATGCTAATATGTAAATGCAATAAGTAAATTATGGCCATAACATGCACTGCACAAAAGGTGCGCATTGGTGGCTTTTTTACAGCATAGCTACAAGCTAGCAATTATAGCACCAAAGTAAAGTTATACTAATGTACCCAAACATTTATATATTTGGAGAACTGAAGAGTGGCAGCATTGTTGGGCATTTTTGTAGCATACGTGTCAGAGGGTGAAGGATTGGAAATAGTGAGATTTGCCCCTCTCACGTTATGAAAAGCAGCGATCTCAGAGGCACTGTAGAGGCTTTTGTTAGCCTCAGCTACGCCTTCAGGACCTCTCTTTCATGTGCACTTTGCCACTTTCATAATGCTGCTGATAGTAGGTACTTGCCTCTGTTGTTCTTCTCTCCTCCCGATTTGATGTTCCCATGTCCGTTGATCTTGTGTAGGAATACTCATGCGCATTAGTTCCAGGTTTCTCTCAACATAGTATATGCCCCTTCCTTCTTCCCCTGTGAGATTGCCTTTATAATGGAAATCTCGTCCTAAACTACTCAATAGAATAATACTGGTACACCATACACATCAAATGGCTTGAGTGGAATTTGAAACATGTTCTTTCTGGTTGCCCAGATGATGATAATCCTTGGCGTAGAGCTGGTGCTGAGCGCCGAAGATGCTGGGGGACAAATAGGCAACCCCGAGAGTTATGACAATAGCGCTGCTGAGGCTCCTGGTGGTGGTGGTGCTGCAGCTGCAGCTCCTGCTCGTCCTGCTCCTACTGCCAATGGTTTGTTATTGCTAGCAAAATATTACAAGCTACTGTGTTTATAATATACCTAATATCTATGGGCTTCTTGCTCCGCAGGGTCATTCTGAGTTATTTTCTTCAGGGAATACCGTATTGCTTGTAGTTCCAGCTCCTGCTGATACCCTTAGTTTGCAACGTTACGTAGGCGTTATTCCTCCTTGCTCTAGACCGTTTCCTGTCAGTCGTAGCACACTGGCCACACTTGAGACTTTTCAAACGCGTGTGAACTCTCTTTCATCTCGAGATATTCTAGCAGAAATGCCAAGATAGAAATATTTGCAAGACGTCTGTCGTAAAATAGGCCTAACAATTCAAGCACTAGTAACCCTACCTTAACTTTGCTTACATTGTATCTGCTAGGTTTCGTATTTTTTCTACTTACGTAGTTACGTACTCAATGACGTCCTCATTTTAATGTTATCTGCATCCACTGTTACCTGACATTTCAGACTTAAGTAGTATTCAGTTGCTTTTTTCTGTGAGACCCATGATTACTTCATCACTCTCCCGTCTTCTTGAAATGCCGATCACACCTTCAGTTTCTATATATGTGCTTGACTTCAGAAAATACAACAAAAACAACTGTGGTGCTTGGATAAAATCCATTCTGCCACTGAATATGGAGACTGCTTTATGTGCTGCCCAGTACCAGTCATGAAGAGACGACTCATGATATAAACACAAAATTTTTGTGCTCGTGTAGTAGGTATGTGGCCCTCCCCTTGATTTTGGTAGTGGATGTAGCCTACCAGATTTAAATGTCCCACCCCTCTAATAGAGTAGAAGTGTGTCCTACCTTTCTGAGAATATAGGTAGTGCAATTGCAAATAAATAGGTGAGGTTAGGCCTGAATAGTAGGTCACGTGCTATACCAGCCAAACCTATAATAGTTTAAAGAAAGACTTGTAGGCCTACTATACCAGTTACTGCAACTCGTAGGCCCCCGACTACACCATCACAAAATTTATGTAGCTGTACAGTGACCGAGAAACGTTCTATTAGGATAACCTCGGTGTAAGGTCAGAGCAGGGGTCAAAAACGAGCAGGAACTGGAGAAAAAATTGAGGAATTTTAAGGAGTCGGAGGTCTCCGGAGAGCTCTCCGAAACCTC
>LQNS02276481.1:11289343-11309059 GCA_001587735.2 Parhyale hawaiensis | reverse complement strand
ATACATTGGGCACACGACCTGCGCGCTGGAACGGAGAGCAGAGCAGCACCGGTATTCTTCAAGCAGCATCTTCAAGCACTTCAGAGATGATCACCAAACGGAACCACCTCCATTGGACTCATTCCTCCCGGCATTTAGTATAAGTCAGGCAAATTCGGACAAAACATCAATAAAAATGGCAGAAGCACTGGAAATAAAGAAATATGCACCGATCATCAACGTCAAGTACAATGAATTTTCTAACTACCTCAATCTGTTCGTCTAGCACGGCCACGCCCACCTGGACTACTTAAGGCATCGACCACCGGCCTGTTCCACCAGTCACACACCGATCATGTCAGCAGCAACAGCGCTCCCTCACGCTTTAGTCTTAGCTGTTATTACGTACCTTAAACTTACCAAAGAATGTTACCATGTACCATGTTACCTTACCTTACTTATTGTGCTTCATTTTTATTTCAGACTATATACATACCTGATGATGGCCCCAGTAGTAGATGGCCGAAACGTTGTGTTTTATATAGCATGCAGCCATGCACCTACTTTTACTCTAGAATTGTTCATTTTAAGATCGGCAATGAACAGAAATGTGTTTTTAGAAACGTCGAGAAATCTATTAAATCATTCAATATTGTTACTATTTAGCCACCATACATGTCTCTATATTTTGTGAAGACTCCCTCCATATTTTATGTACTACAGCCGGCTGCCAGCCCTCCCTCTGATGAAAAGTGCCTGGCGCCGACACTGACCGTTAACGGGAAGATCTTTAAAAGCTATCCATAATTTAAAAAAAAAAATTCAATTTGACTTTATTACCCATCAATAAATGGTTTGTGAAAGAGTTTGATCTAATGCGGAATGTATTTCTTACAATAAAAAAAAGATACTAAGTTCCAACATAGCCACAATTATTGTTAATCAGTAATCCCAGATGCTTCGGACAATAAAAAAAATCATAGTAAGCGTGTTCTGAAAAAATACTGTGAGTAAGGCCGTGTTCACACGTCCCTCAATGTAACGCGTTCAGTCAAGCTGATGGACGTGGTGCATTGATTTGCTGGAAGCAACAGCAAATGTGGGAGACTGAATGATGAAGCACCTCCGTTTTATGAAAGCGCCGTGTCATTCAAGTTCAGTAAACAGAACCAATGAATACTGAATTAATCCTCTAGGTATTGCATTTTCAAATCATGAACAAGTCGACAAAAATGCATCTCTAGCGCCACTTTATAGATCAAAATCACTGTATTCTCGTTTAGCACAAGAAAACTAGTTAAGCTGAAAATGTTACACTAAGAACACAGACGCCATCTTTTCGATAAAGAAGAGGATTGCTGCGTGCTGATTTCCCTTTTATCGCTTTATCAGGCTATTAATATTTTCAAAATAGGCTTTTTCTTCCAAATTCAGGCTATAAAATCATGGGATACGAATGTGACTTCCAACCGACACGAAATATTAGCGAAAACGTAAAGAAACAATATCATAACTGAGAGCGCCGCGTCATTCGACTGAATAGCATTTCTACGTGTGGACAAAGAGAGGAAATGTTGACGGACGGCTCTTGTTCAGTTTTGTGATTGAATGCTTTCCATGAGAGACGTGTGAACACGGCATTACTCGGATAACCTTTAAAACAACAAATAAATTAACTATAGCATTGTGTGAACGCTTACCTCCGCCACTCAACGCAATGGTAACGAAAAGCCCTCAGGGTATATTCTGGCGGGCCCTATCCCTGCCACAATATATTTGGGCATCACGCACCCAAGGTTACCGAATGCCTTATCCGCAGGAGATGTTGCAGCTTGCCGCAGTTCCTGCTGACGAGGATAGTTTTGTAAAGTTAGCTAGGTTCTCTACTCTCCTGTTTCTGTCCCGTGAGGTGGGCTGTCAATCGAGATAGCCGACTTGATACGCGGGACATCTCTAGTTTCATGTGGAAGGACACAGAAGGGGCCGACCACTTGAGTGTCTCTTACTATACTTTGCGCCTTGTTTCCCTGCCCGTAGTAGCGCACGTGGCCACCACGCCAACCCAATATGCGGTACTTGAATACTGCACAAGTAGCTTCTCTGTTGAAACGCCTGAGTTGCGGCTACGGAGGTTAAACAAAATATAGAATAATAGTGGTAACGAAAAATTTAAACTGGTCCTGAAAGTACGAATTCCTTTCTTCCATCACCAAAAATTTGATAATTTGCGCGCTTTACAGTGATAAGAGCTTCTTAAACTTTTTTGATGATCCATCGGTTACTTTTTGAGTAGTGTTCCGACCAACACAACACAAACATTAGGGCCAGTTCACACGTCCCTCATCGTAAAGTGCTCAGTCACGAAGATGAACAGGAGCCGTGAGTAAACTTTTTCTGTTGCTGTCCACTCCTAGAAATGTCCGTCAGTCACATAAATGACGCCACGCGTTCACTTATGATCTCGTTTCTTTTCATTTCTGCTTATGTTTCGCGTCGGTTTGAAGCCACATTCGTATCCCATGATCGTATAGCCTGAACTTGATAATAACAGCCTTTTTTTAAAATAGGTACTTATAGCTAGATAAACCGATAGAAGTGAAAACAGCACGCAGCAATACGCTTACTTGTCGAATCAAAGATGGCGTCTGTGTTCTCTGTATAACATTTTCAGCTTAACTACGGTAGTTTTTTTTATGTTACGCGGAAATGCAGTGATCCTTATTGTTAAAGTGACGGTAAAAAAAGCATTTTTATCGGCTTATTCATGATTCGAAAATGCTATGCTATAATGAATTAATTCAGTATTTAAAGCTTCTGTTTAGTGAACTTGAATGACGTTGCTCGTTCAGAAAGCGGACGTGTCTCATCCTTCAGTCTCCCGCATATGCTGTAGCCGCTTCCATCAAATGAACACGCCGCGTCCAGCAGTTTGACTGAACAGGTTACGATGATGGACGTGTGAACACGGCTTTATTTTTGCATCCAATCGAAAGTACCCTAAAAAGTTTTCGATTAGGTTATCGAAAATTACGCTATCGAGGCTTGACTTGTTCGAAACTTCATTCAAGTCCTATGTGGCCTCGACCCGCTAAATCGCGTTTCAGGCATTGGCCTTGAATCATTTACCCATGAGCCTTCCAGACACTCAGTCTAAGGGCCAGTTCACACGTCCCTCATCGTAGCGCGTTCAGTCTCGAAAATGAACGCGAGCTATTCATCAACTTTTTCTCTCTGTCCACGCGTAGACATATCCTTCAATCAAATGACTGATGCCACGCGTTCAGTTATGACATAGATTTTTTTTACATGATCGCCAGTAATTCACGTCAGTTTTGAAGTCACATTCGTATCCCATAAACTTATAGCCTGATTTCGATAGGAACAGGCTATTTCTAAAATATTTATAGCCTGATAAACCGATAGAAGGTAAATCAACAGAGAGCGATCAGCCGGCTCCAAATCCAAGATGGCGTCTGTACACTAGCAGGCAAAATAAGAGAACGATTTTCATTTTTTGAAAATAAAGGTTTACCATGTAGAGTAGGTTAATGAATCTTTTGATAGGGCCCTAAGGTATGTATTTAACATAATTCTACAAAATATAAGGACAAACATAACTATATTTAATACATTAGAGCAATCTAACAAACAATAACAACAATTGAACAGTGCAAAATATGAGAACGATCGTCTCTAAATACAACTTTACAAACAAATAACATGGAACAATGGTCAATTTTAGGTTTAGCACAATTAGTATGGAGTACTAAAACCTTTATTTTCAATGACTTTAGCACAGCGACGATTACACGACATGACAAGTTTCTTACAAAACTCTGGAGTTATTTGTTTCCATTCCTCTTCAATTTTAGTCCACAGATCCTTTACTGTTGGTGGTTGTCGTTCTCTTACATTGTCACCTATAATTTTCCATAAATTTTCAATAGGATTAAGGTCCGGGCTTTGGGCAGCCTCTTCATGAGTTCGATATTCTCTTCCGCAAAATATTCCTTCACTTTCTTTGCAGTATGGCACGGGGCATTGTCCTGCATAAAAATTGCTGGCTGGTTTGAACTTTAATTTCAAATAATGAAAATTGTTCTCTTATTGTGCCCGCTAGTGTATACTTGCAGCATATTCAGGCTATCTAGTTTCTTTCATTAAACGGGAGTACATTGATTCTGATGGTTAAAGTGACTGTAAAAAAGCAGTATTGTTGACTTGTTCGTGAGTTGAGAACGCTATAGAGGACCAATTTAGTATTTACAGATTTTGTTCTGAACATGAATGACGCGGCGCTTTCATAAAGCGGACGTGCTTCATCCTTCGGTTTCCCGCATTTGCTGCTGCTGTTGCCTTAGTCAAATCCACGCGTTGCGTCCACCAGTTTGACTGAACGCGTTACGTTGAGGGACGTGTGAACACTGCCTCAGTGGAAAACACTAACAGACGGACCAATCATCATTAAAATTTACATCGTTGGTGCTTTCCAATATTTATAATGATTCTTGCAAATTTCATGAAGATCCCTTCATAACTTTCTGAGGTCTGTTACTGACAGTATAAAATCAGAGACAGAGACAAAAAAAAGTTGAACTGACAGATCATCACAAAAATTTGGTCATTTGCTCTTCGTAATATTCCTAACAATCTGTGCAGATTTCATAAAAATCTGTGTATGACTTCTTGAGTTATTTTACCAAGAAAAAGGAGACAGACACTAAAAGTTTCTCATCTGTTCTCTCTAGCATGCGTGACAATCCCTGTAAAGATCCGTCTATAACTTCTTGAGTTAGCTGGGTGACAAGGAGTCCAACAGACGAGCAAAGCATGACAAAACCATAACATCCTTGGCGAAGGCAATTATGAAATTAACGAGATTTTCACAACTGACTCTCACTCGATCAGCTCAGGTCAAGTTTATAAATGTACAAAAAATAAAAAAAAAAAGAAACGAGCGCCAGCAGCGGACTCGATTGAATTATAAACAGCAAAATTACTGCTATTAAAAATACTTTTGCTATTGGCACCATGTTTGGGAATGAAGGATTCTGCTAGTTACGCTACAATTTTTCCAGTTCGAAACTAAATTCCTCTGTGTTGGGCGCACCTCACGAATATTCGCAGAGCAGTTCTTCCATTGTGAGAACGCTCCCAACGGTCACACTTATAATATCATATACTACAGTTCTGTAAAGCGCTCCAAGACGTCAGAAGTTTTTTATTAAGAAATAAAAATATTTTAAAATTATTCCTGAAATTTATGCAAGAAACAAGCAGAGGAAAGTACTTCTGCATATCTTGGCAATTATTATGTTCAGAGATATGCATGATGAGAGCAATTACATGTATTTTAACGCTTATGACGGTTGTAAATCTCTGTATTCCTAAACTTTTTATTTAAAAAAAGCACCCCATGGTAGTTTCAAAGATAACTGACGTTGGGATCTTGATAATCCAACACGTTTGTTTTTAACATTGATTGATAAATATAAAACTAGTGCGGCAATAAAATCCGTCTATTTGACTTTCAGACCAGCTGGTTTTTACATTTGCGTCATTATTATCTTACAAATACATAGTAAAAACGATCATGGCCTGAGAAACTGACGAAATTGGTTGGCAGAAATATTAAAAAATCCAATATGTAAACTAGTACGGCAGATTGATCTTTGAACAGATATGAACATACAGTTAATATATCTGCAATGCCACGGTATCAGTACGGTACTTTTTATTAGCTTCCAAGCTAATTAGTCGGTGTATCTCTCGGTGTAATTTTATTATTTTGTTGCAATTTTGTTAATAATGACGCATATGTCAAAACCAGCTTGTCTGAATGCCAAATAGATCATTTTTTGTCGCTCTAGTCATTTTACTCTTATCCAGTAAACCTATGCACTGCGTTGTTACATCAATGTGAAGTCGTCCGATGTCGAATAATATATAAACGTCCAGTCACCATCTGAAGCGACTCCTGGGCTAAATTAAGCCTTCTCTTTCGGAAGACTAACTATTACAGTCAAGTCCCACTTAGCGCGATTCACACAGCGCTGTCCAAGTCCACATGCTAAAGCTTAAGAATAATTATCCAAGTCCCCCTAGCGACACTTGCTGGCAGCTAGTATACATGGCAGGTCACATTTCATCAAATCATGTGGTTGATGCACAGTTGTGTTTGCACGGGCACAACCAAATTGTTCCAACGGCTCGCACGGCCTACAAATAACAAAACACTGCCGTGTGAACTCTCGCTTCAAAAGTAGAGCTATTTCTATGGAAAGTGATGTATAAATCAGACTCTAAAGGATTCAAGAATGGTGATATGATAATATTGTTATGAACTCCTTATATTAAAAAAAAATGTGAACTAATATATATATATATATATATATATATATATATATATATATATATATATATATATATATACCGAAAGCAACAGAGAAAACACAGGTTAACAGGTTGGTCAGATGAACGAGTTCTAGTCCCAATGTTATGTTGAGCCATCGTAAGCACAACTGTGTTGCGAGCCTCAGAAGTTACAACAATGTCAGCAGTCGTCAGTTCGCTCAGTAATTAGTGTCACGAGTAGAATTTTGGGTATCTCTTCACAATTGGAGTGAGTTAGAAATCAGAGACCTCTGTGCTGTGTCAACGGACGTATTCGGACGGGAAGCTAAGAAAACGAAACTCGGTTATTTAACTATCAACTATCATGTAAACCCACCTCAAAGATATATTATTATCAACATCATTATTATTTACGCAAACTTTGCTCTGCTCTGGCAACTGTGACTGCGAGAAGAATAGTCAGTTTTTGAGCACATTGCTACTCGTTGGAGCAATGGTCAATGTACCCACGCTATCAATAATGACTTCGACAAAATATGGTAAAACATCAATTGATTTTGCCTGTGCTCCTGATTTTTTAATTATTTTGCAAAAGTTGTGAACGCTGGCAGTTTGGAAGGAACATGTGAATGATCTTCCTGGACCAATACAAGATGCGATTGAATGTAATCAGATCACCAGGAAAACGTTGTCACACTTTAGGAGGTCCCAATAATTATTTCAGAATTTATTAGGCTAAAAATTTCAGCTAGTCCATTTCTTCGAAACTGCACTTGTAGCTTTCTTCCATACTTGTAAATTCGGCAAATTTCTCATTTATGTGTTAATAGTTCTTCGGTATTCTAAATACAAGTTCACATGTCATTCATCTCATAGCGTTCAATCAAGTGAACGAACACGAACAGTGCGTCAACTTTTTCTGTCGCTGTCTACATGCAGATGCAGAAGCGTTTCGGGCTTAAATGAATGGCGCCGCGCGTTCAGTTATGACATCGGTTTGGTACATTTTTGTTTACATTTTGCGTCTGTTTGAAGTCATATTCGTATCTTATGATCTTCTAGCATGGTTTCAAGTGAAACAGCCTATTTTTAGAACATTCAGAGACTGATAAACCGATAGAAGTGAAATCGACACACAACAATCAGCTGGTTTGTCAAAACAAAGATGGCGTCCGTGTTCTTACAACATTTCGAGTTTTCTGTTGTTATGAGGGATTATAGTGATTCAGATCTGATCATTAAAGCGACGCCGAAAAACTGAATGCATCGATTTATTGATATCTATGAACTCTACAGCGGATAAATTCAGTAGATACACATAGGTTTTGGTCGTTCTTACACAGGATTGAAGCGCATAGGCACAGCAAGTTGAGAAAGAAGAGGAAGAACAAAATAAAGTACCATCGGTACAAGTTAAAAGGGAAAGGAAGCGAAATGGGCACGAAAGAAAGACGCCCTGAAGGCCTAGCTAATGGGTTAGGTAACCTATATTATCCGAAATACTTGAGATTACTTTACTTTGTTTACTGAACTTGAGTGATGCAGCGCGTTGAGAAACCTGACATGCCTCATCCTTCAATCTCGCGCGTTCGCAGCAACTGCTTCCATCAATTCAACGCGCCGCGTTCAACAAGTTTGAGCAAACGCGTTGAGATGAACGACGTGTGACTCGGTCTCAGTTTAATAGCGAAGCACGCCGTATTTCTGCTTCTATTAATCCTGTGTGAATTCGGAAGAATGTATTACCTCGTCTATCTAAAAAAAAACAACACCGACAACTCTTACATATGGACGTTCACGTAACAAAATCCAAGTATGACTTTGATGATCCCAAAGGGCCGTGCAAGCTGCACAGATGAAAATGAATGACCATCACATGTAGCGGAGAAGGAGCAGAAGTGTAAGTTTAATCAGTAATGCTCACCGACTCTCTAATTCTAATAAGTCTATTCTAATATTAAGTTTCTTTATATCTTAGTATACCTAGAATAACAATGTTAAACCAACACATCTGTGTAAAATTATGCTACTTATATTATGTCTTTTAAAACGACTGAACATTGACTACCCACAAGTGTAAATCTATAGAATCTTTTAGTGTTGTAGCTTTAGGAATGAATATCTCAGCATACGGCGCCCCTAACGTGTTGGGCACCGCATCCAGATGAGAAAATAAATGCTATATCATTACAATTTTAATTTGGAAGCAGTCAATTTTTTGCCCTGTACGCAAACCCACAAATTTTGAGTATGTTTTACAGTGGAGTAGCTGCAGCATGGAAAAGGAGTGATTTCCCAGTCCAGGCAGGACATTTCGGATGAGATCAGAAATTACATCGAGATGAAAGTTTGACCGCTATAAAGAACTTAAGAATGGATGACCGACTCCTGAATGTCGTGTTTCATTGACGACGAAGAGAATTAGTAAAAGAAATAGATAACTATAGGCAGACTGATTAATGAAAGACTGGAACAAAAGTACGGCCTAATGGCGTGTTCACGCGTCATTCGTACCAACGCGTTTGCCCATCCACTTGTCCCTAGAAGTAGCGGAAAAGTGCACTGTTGTTTATGTTTTACTTCACTATAAATCTGAAGAGGTATGCGTAACTTGCCCAGTGACAGTTAAAGGGGAAACTGATTTGAGTGTTAGCTTTTTAATAATATTTGTGGCGTACACAAAGTTACGCTGACGCTACAAAACATTCGGATGAGTGAACTCGTTCAATCAATTAACTTTATTAGGTACTCACAGTAATGGTACAATAGTTATATTAAACATAGCTTATCACTAGACTTAAATTAAATACAGAGAGCGCTTGATAGCCTTAGTACACGTTACACCGCATTCCGGCTCATTGTTTGACCTCTGTTTGGTAAGAGTGAATGAATGACCCGTGAATTCGGCCTTAGGGCGAGTTCACACGTTATTCATTTCCACGCGTTCATACAAAGTTACAAACTGGGGGAACTTGAGTTCAGTTGATGGAAGGAGGTGCGTCAAATGCATGAGACTGAAGGATGAAGCATGTCCGTTTTTTTTCAAGGCGCCGCATCAGTCAAGTTCAGTAAAAAAAAATACTATAAAACTGAATTTGTCCTCTGCAGCGTTCAGAGATTGTGAACAAGTCGATACTTGCGGTTTTTCGTCGTCACATTAATGATCAGAATCACAATAATCCTGCATAACTCTAGAAACCCAGAAAATGTTGTAAGAACACGGACGCCATCTTTGTTTTGACAAACCAGTTGCTTGTTGTGTGTTGATTTAACTTTCTGGCTTATCAGGCTTTACATATTCTAGAAATAGGCTGTTGCACTTAAAATCAGGCTATGAAAGTATGTAATACGAATGTGACTTCAAACCGATGTAAAATATGAGTGAAAATGTAAAGAATGTAATTTTACACATTTGGACGAGTGAACGAATGAACACGTTGAAAAGACTACCGTGTGAATAGGTCTTATGTATTTTCAACGTGTTCACTCATCCACCCGTCGGAATGTGTGACTGTGCCGTAGAAACAGAAGAAAAGTGCACTGTTTTTGAATGTTATGTCACTACTAATTTGATGAGATCCGTGACTTTTACCGAGGAAATTTATTTGAAGGCTAACATTTTAATAACATCCTGTGATGCACAAGGTTGTGTTGTCAACGAAGCTTCGAAGCATTCGAACGAATGGATGAATAAACACGGTCATAAGACTAACATGTAAACATGCCTTTACGCACATGTTTTTTCCTCTTATAAATACGTCAGGTAGTTATGGAAATGAGCACAAGAAGAATGAAAAGAAGACTCATGGCCGTGTATACAGTTTACCGCGTATGTTAATCGCAAGCTTTTCCTTGTAAATACGTCAGGCAGTTAGAAATAATTACAAGCAGAACAAAAAGAAGGTTTATGGAAGTGAGTTTGATGATGGCATGGGTGTGTACGGAGAACAATCTAACGTTCTAACTCCACCGCTGCCGACAACATTTGCGCTCTCCTGTGTCTCTTCTGCTCAACCAATCGCCCTGACTCCAGTTCCCCCTCGGCAGCAATGCTTGATTAAAACGCAGGGGGAACTGGAGGCAGGCCGGCTACCTCCGGGCGCTGCTCTGAAGCGTATTCTCTAAAGAAGATTCTGTCTTCCATGTTGAGGAGACGGAAATTAATTCTAAAAATACGTCACATGTATTGTGAAAGAAGTGTGTAAAACACTTGTGGTGGTTGGCGGTAACTTATGGTATATATCTGAAGAAAGAATTGAAGAAAAACAGTGTGCTTTTCCAAGAGGGTGGAGGTGTACTCGTATAGAATGATGTTAGAGTTACAGCCGAAGCTGTAGTGTATTCCAATTCTAATGGGAAGTTAAACAATGGAGAAGTCACATGATTTCAGGAAATGCTGCGAAACGCTCGATGTTTTTGAAGTATAAACCGTCACCGATGCCCCCCCCCCCCCGGGGGGGGGTTTTTTAAGGCGAACACAAATGTTATGACTTGTTTATTGATACTGATTATAAGTACAGGAATATGCACTTGTTTGTAAGCATAATATATTATGAAACACTTTTGAGAATAATGCGAATACAGTCTGACGAAAAATAATGAAAAGATGACGTTGGCTGACGCGCAAGATATCAACAACATATGACGTATATGTGGCAAGTACCAGTTTGAAGCCTCTAAAATAAGGTTTTATGCGTATATAAGCCAGTATACAGTCAACTCATAGAAAATTTTCCATCGAGAAATCTTTCTCAATCAGTTTTTATTTTTAATTTAGAGCCATCAATTTTCAATAGATGCCAACGTGACAATTTTTGCTATGTATGTATGTATGTATGTATGTATGTATGTATGTATGTATGTATGTATGTATGTATGTATGAATTCAGTGGATGTTTGGAATGGTCTTGATGGCTCTGTCTTTGCTGGTGCTGGTATTGGCAGCTTTAAACGTAGACATGTGTCTCGATAAGACACTAGAGCCTAGAAGAAAAAAAGTAACTTTTGTTTTCTCCACTCGCTGGGCTGGTTGCGTGGGGGTTTGTTAACCTCATGGAGTTTCTCCGTTCCTACGTCGCCGATCTGGTGTGATTTAATAATTATAATAATAAACATAAAATAACACGTTCACGATCGTTTGCACAAAGGTGGCAAGGTTTTTACGCAGAATATCCCGCGCATTTTCACAAGTTTTCCCGGCTTTAAACCGCTTTTATATTTACATTCATCATATTGTAGATCCGATTTTATATAGCTTCCAAAATTTTGTTCGTGAGCTAGTTGCTCCTTTCAAGAATGAGATTCCTAGGATTTCCATTTCGCAGTGTGATATTTGTGCAACTCGTGTTTTGAAAATATATTTGAACTCGGAAGCGTAGATGCGGTGGTATGAACGACATGCGAGCTGCACATCCTCGTAGCACCTTGTTCCTGTGAATGCAGCGTGTGGCACCGGCATAAGTGCGGAGGGGCTTCTGCGAAAAAGATTGATAGCTATACAGTAGTCTGGGAGGCCTGAGACTTTTGTTTCACATCTCGCGTACGAAGGTTTGACCACTGGTATGGATAGGGCCCGTGGACGGGACTTCGGAATGGCCTTTCTTAAGTTCGGCAAATGTGGACTAACGGTAGAGGGCGCCACCCAAAGTGCGGACAAAATTTGGTTTAATTCGCATCTCTGAGTGCATCTACCAACCCTATGCCAAAATGTTCAGACTTGGGGTCTAAAAAGGATTGCTAATTCTTAAGCTCACTAATTGTGGACTAAGAGGCTTAAGAAAGGCTCAGTTAACCCCAAAATTCACATTTAATTCACATCTTGAGTACATCCGTCAAACTTTACTGGATTATAGCCCATGACCATTTCTACTAGGTTTCACGATTCTCAAGTTTATCTGTTGTGGGACCAAGAAGCTAAAATACTAACAGTGGACTCAATTCACATTACGAGTACATCCACAAAACCTCTGTCAACATTTTCAGTGTGGGGACAGTGATAAAAATTCGTGTTTCTTATAGTCTGTAAATGTGGCTAAGGGGCTTAAGAAGGGCCTATGTGACCCCCCTCCCGTCATACGCATTTTGAGTACATTCATCACTCTTTGCCAGAACAGGTTTACTGACTTTATCAAATTAGAAAGCCAAAGTATTTTAAGTGATAATAGATGGGTACAAAAGAAATGTAATTACACTGAAATAACAAATTATCTCGTACACAACACAAATTTTGCAAGGAAACCACGCACTTTTGTGCTGCATGAACCGAAAAATTAGAATTGCGTGCGGACAAATGCTTCCCGGCATACTCTGCCCAGTATACTATGTCAGTGAGTATGGTATGATTTTGCATGAAGTTCGTCTCGTTTATTTCTTTTGCTTCTAATTAATTAGAGACAATGATTCGGTTCCAATTGTGAGTTTCGGTGAAATACTATATATTACTGCAATTTTCCTGTGAATTAATTGTTATATTATTTTTTCTTTTCTTTCAATTTTTTATGTTTTCAAATGAATTCCAGTAAACAGGAATACAACTTTAAATTTTTCTCAAAATAAATGTCAGTATATGATAATAGAGATGCATTTTTCTCTGACGTAATATACAGAAGTTATACCATATATATTTTGTTACAGGGGCTATATAATATTAGATAAATCGTAGCACAATGCATCATTAATAAAAGGTACGTATGATGTTGCCACAGCACACTTACAAAGTTAGTTCCAGAAGATAATTCATTTCTAGCATGATACAATAAAATAAAGATAATAGACTACGCGTATACTCGCATCAGGCAAATTGAATAGACTGCCAACTACAAGATAATTCGTGGTTGGAGGTCAACGTGTGCTATTCAGTCATCTGAACTGCACATATTCTTTAGAAAAATCCCTGTAAAATGTTGACCGTCAAGTCTACGAATTCTGAGGCGCGTTGTTATCACGACCCATTTAGGAAACCGCAACCTGCAAAATGATATCTGTAACCCGAAATGCACTGGTGACAGCGCCATCTGTCGACGAGCAGGGTAAGCTCAATAAAATGACGTTGTGTGTTAACCGCAATTTCGTCAACGAAGTTCGCCGCAAATGCCGGAAGTCTTCGGTACAGACCAGAGATCCGTGCAGGAATGAAACGGGTCAGATCAAGTCTAAGCGGCTAAAGGTGCGTTTTGCATGCAACAACTATTGCGGCTAGAGTCGTACGACTGGAGTCGTACGACTCTCAATGAGCACTACTTCAATGTATATTCCTACGGTGCTGTTTTGCATGCAACGACTCTAGCCGTACGGCTCTAATCGCTCGGCTGTAGCGACTGCAGTCGTTGGGCTAGAGGGTGAACATAGTCGCAGTCGTTAACGATTACTTGTGGTGGGACGGTGTTTGTCACCATGTCTGTCCTTTTTTCTAGCGAAGATGACGAATTGCTAGTAGAGGAAATTGCCAACCACCCCTCGGTATGGTGTCTCTCACATGTAAAATATAAAAGATCAGAGGGTGAAAGACAATATTTGGAGAGAAGTAGCCGAGAAACTTAAAAAACCAGGTGAGTTCCAAACATTAAGTTTTTAGCCTAACATGAGGAGCGATAGGAGACCTCTAATATAAATTGCATGTGCTGTGCTTTGTAATTTTAACCACAGACATTCTTTAATTACCGCTCAAATCGCCCAACGATAGTCGTTCCATGCAAAACGCACCTTTACGAGACCTGAGGCGTGTTGCAATTAGACAGTCGGTGTCACGTGTGTTACTCCACTTCGAATGCGACTCGGGTTAGGTAACACCGACGACGACTTCAACATTTGTAGGGCTGAGCTATGCAAAACTACTTTTATTTAGAAACATTGCTGCTTTTGCTTGAAAAGATTGTGATAAAATAATATACGAAAATGAAAAGAATATCCCATGGCTGATGTATACATATGTACCTCGTGCAGCATTTCTACATTTTTACCCTAAAACACAGCCAAATTAAAGCTCAACGATGCATGTTTTAATCAGAGGCTTCCACTTATTCGGTGGGCCGAGATTGCAACGCAATCATCTCATATGTTTGAGTCAATCGGTGTTACATCGGAATCTCTTAGCACCACGTCCCAGAGCCTCACTACATCACATGAAATATGTGCTTTATGGTAACTCTGAAAGAATAAGAGACGTTTTGAAAGAATACCATTATATTTTTGATTGATTTTCAAATTATTCAATAGGAAAGAAAAGAATCTTTTAACGATAATAAATATTGCATATCATCGCTAAAAGTGTTTAATTTATCTAAACTTAATAAATTAAGTCAGATATAAGGTATACATTGGTGTAGTACGCCTCTTGGAAGTTGGTACTAGTGCTAGGGATCAGTTCAAATTAGGTAGTTAAATCAAGGACCTGAAGCTAAAAATTTTATTTCTATATCGAAACCTGTATTAAACAAGTCCGATCTATAACGAGGACTGCCTGTATTCGTACTCACTTTCTCTGGGTTACGTGGCTTATTCCTCACTCATTTATGCAATTTCTTCTCTATTCCCTTTCAGCAGCTCCAATTTCAGCAACGCGATGCTGTGGCGGACATCTTCGGAGATGCAGCAGAGAGCATCGTAAAGCGAGTCCAAGAAGAAGGTCGAGCAGGTGCGTTGATTTGGGCGAGAAGCGAACGACGAGACAACAGAAAACAAAGGCAAGGCGGGCGCAGGAGCTAGCGAAGAGTGTGGCGCGGGAAGCTCGGAGGCTGGAAAGTCTCTCGGGCTAGCGCGTTGTTTGAGGTTTTAGTAACGGGTGAAGAAGAGGAGCATATCTGTTCGGTGCGGGTGGTCAGTGGAAACCAAAGAGGTTTAATAGAGGAGGGAACGAGAAACCTCGACGTTGAAGGGAAAATATCCGGTAAAGCTGAAGCCTGGCTGACTTGGCTGCACATCCGTATTGCAATGCTATATTTAAATTTTTGAAAGCATTCTGGGTATTACATTGCAAAAAAATACATATATATTCTGTAGTGTGCATGAGGCAATCGCCTCACGCCAGTTGTACGTGCGGAACATAACTGTTACGTTGTGGCTGGCCAGAGAGACAACGGGAGAGAAAATAAAGTTTGCGGGCCTTTCGGTCTGAATATCATATAGGCTACACTCTATAAGTTTTCTTCTGCAGTTATTATAGGGAGACTGCAGTTTACACACATTTTACGTTCTTTATAAAGTATATTTTTTGTGGGAAAATCCGTCACCAGAAATCAGGCACGCCGAAAAAAAATAGCACGTTGGTTGGCCAGGCGAACAACTGCTGTGTTAAGTCTTGCTATTTAACCTTCTTGGTGGAGACTCGAGAAGCTTTAATAGGGAGGAGGGAGCCATGCCGCCTTAGGGTCGGCTCGCCAGCGAGTCAACAAAATCTGGTGTGGCTGTGACGCGTTCATGAATCTCATTGGTGGAAGTGACGCGGGAGCAAGGAGTTTTGCGGGGGAGCAACAAACAAACAAGCTAAGAAACAAACCATATACTAATTTGTGATTGGTGCATACGGCGACTGGCAGCAACCACACCGACACTTGAGCTTCACGGACGAGGTTCCTGGCTCCTGGAGACTGCGGTAGGCAGCTCAGCTCACAGACACTAGCCCTTATATATGCGCAAGGTGGCTGCGACGTAGTGGCTGTGCGGGCGCTCTAGTTGGTTGAGTACCTGTGCCCAATCGCGTGCGAAATTCCAGGTCGGCACAGATCGCACATGTGGATAAGAAGTAGCACTGAAGCGCGACTCAGCTATTTGTCAGTTGCTTGCGGCCGAAGAAAAAGGTGCTGGGAGGATCACCACAATCTCTTCGAACCCCATCGGTCACGTTGTAACAAACGAGCTTATCCTATACCGAGTACGTGATCATTACCTCCGTCAAGGAGGTTATGTTTTCGTCGGGTTTGTCTGTCTGTCTTCTGTCTGTCATCAAGATAACTCAAAAAGTTATTGACCGATTTTGACGAAATTTGCAGAGATTGTTAGGTATGTTAAGAGGAACAGATGATTAACTTTTGGTGAAGATCCGTCCATCCATTTGTTTGTTTGTCTGCCTCATTTTTCTCAATGCTGTTCAGAAAGTTCTGGGCGAATTGTTATCAAACTTATATGATTTGTTAGATGTATTATGAAGAGTAAATGACCAAATTTTTCTAACGATCCGATTGTTTGTTCGTTCGTTTGTCACTGTTTTTAATTTTCTGCTTATTAGCTCGAGAACTCAGAAAATAATGAATGAATCTTTATGAAATTCATAGTAGAATTAATAATGTTAAAAAGCATAAATGATTAAATTTTGGTGCAGATCGATTTGTTTGTTTGTTTGTTTGACTCATGTTTGTCATATTACTTGCAGCAGCATAACTCAGAAAGTTATGAACGGATCTTCAAAAGAATAGCTGAAGCTGTTAACACTATTGAAGGGCACAAATTTTTAGATTTTGGTGTTGATACAGAGAAAATCATAGTCTCAGAACCAATTTTAATTTTTCTTAACTATTGCCTTGCTTGGCGGAGGTATGCGTCCTTAGAGTGCTTTAGTTCTTGGTGACTTTCATAATGTTATTCTTATGTAAGCGTTTCTCAGTCTCTAGATGAAAGGTTTACCGCTCCTGCATGAACATCTCAGTCATCTCGGCGGGTCATCATTATGAGTAATTAACAGCTCCTGAGCAGATATGCTAAAAAAATTCCGTTGAAGTTCACGACTAAGTTTTTAATATACTGTAGAAAAAAACAAACATGCCGACCCATGATTTGCTGAATAGTTAGGTCGTTTCACAGGATATAAACTGACTTTTATGGGAGGAACGATATATAGTCACTTGGCCGGCAAATGGTTAACCAGCTCAGCTGTAAATGGCTGCATGCTGCTGCTGCATACAGCGAAGCGAGAGCAATATTCAAAGGTGACAGTATTGTGTGTGTCCGCTGCCTGCGAATGAAGTCTGTTCGGGCTCAGTACCTGTCAGATGTTGTCTTGTGAAATTGAGCTATACGTACTGCGGTATGTGAGTGTCAGTGAGAACTCTTGTTATATGATTTGTATGCTGCTACTGGTATATTTCGTTCGTCTTGGCGTTGCATTAGGCTTTAGTGTGTTTAATTAATTATTATCTTGACGTACGGATGTGGTGTTTTGATAAAATTATGCTTTATTGCTTTATTATATAGGTAATTGAATACAGAAACAGGCAGGTGGAGCTGGTTAGTTTTCAATGTTATTTAGACAAGCAATTCACATTGCAAATTCGTTATATTATCAAATGTGTGCTGCCTACGATTTGTGCCTAATGTTTTTGCAGATTGACTTAAATTTAATCTACAGTTCATTCTATAAAAAGTTTTTCCATAGAAGAGCTAATCAGTGAAACATGTGTCACTGTGTATAAACATCAATTAGCTTAATGCAAAAACTAAGATACATAAAACTTGTAGAATAAGAAACAGTCAATCTGTTTTGAATATTATTAGAAACTGCATTTAATCTATTCTAACTAGCAATCAAGCTATTTCCTCACAAAGTAAAATAATAAAATATATGTCGCTCTGTACCGATATTGATTAGCTCAATGCAAGATACCTCGTTAATAAATTAATAAAGTCTGTTGCTGATGGAGAATATTTCTGTCCCACGCTGTTTGAAAAACTTGGAGTAAAATAATTTAAAAATGAAAAAAACTCAACACAGAAAGTGTCTCCAGTGATGAAGTGGCGCCTGGCTGCAGCAGACTTATCCCAGCCCTGGTTCGTACTTGGAAAAGAAAACATTGTCTCAAAACCAGCACACGTGTTGCAATACAACGGCGAGAAATACTTGCAGCGGCGTACCTTTACAGCTGGCGCACGAAGTGCAGATTCCGTGCAGCACAAACACAGCAGGCATTTCCTACAGATGCAGGGAAATGCGCGCTGGTCGTGGGGGAACGCAATTATCCAGTGCACCCGATGCCGCCTGAAAAACAGAGTTGGATGAACAAGACAGCAGCAATTAGAAAAGTAGTGCAATTACGGTCAGCCATACGAGCAATAACGGTAGCTTGCAAGTGAGTGTAAAACACCGGCTGCTTAGTAAAGACGTACAGTATATATATTATTAGATCTTTGCAACCTTAGACTGGATAAAGCATGTATGAAATGGCCAGTAGAAGTTTACATAATAATACCAAACCATTTTTCGTTTTATACAATCGTCCCTTGTTCTCATACACTTTGCACCGGCTAGACGTTAATTCCAGTACACGAATAAGAACTCTAGCAATATTTTAGTAAACAGCTAGACTTCACGGTAAAAATATAGGCCGAAACGTCAATTTTCGTAGGACTAACAGCACAATTTAAGTTTTAAAGTAAGCACCTGGTCCTCAAAGTCAAAATCTGGCCGTAACGTCAACTCTCGCACAAAGACCAAGCTATTTAAATGTAGACCACATCCTAATTTTGGTAACAATGCGGAGGTGAAACTGTGTCCACTGGCCGTGGTAAACAAGCGCAACAAGACCTTCTGTTGCAGATGACACAACACATACGTGCAGTGTCATTGCAGAGGCGCAGTGCCTGTCCGAGAAGAAAACAAATGGGATCTCACCGTAAAGTTGAGGAAGACAAAAGTGATAACGCCATGCAGGGCTGGTCGTCTCTTGTTGTATTTGCCAACAACTGCCTGGGGAGAGTAGCGCCATGAAGGCTCCGTGCCATATGGCGCATTGGCGGCTGCGTCACGCTATGTGTGGCAGCGTGTGCTCAACCGTGCGCATCACTGCGCTCGCCACGGACACACGCGCGTCCCGTGTGCATGTTATTGACACGCGTGCGTACCTTGTGCATGTTATGGACACTCGCGCGTGCTGTGTGCATGTTACTGGTACACACGCGAGCTGTGTGCATGTTATGGACAGGCATGCGCGTTGTGTGCATGTTATGGACACTCGCGCGTGCTGTGCGCATGTTACTGGTACACACGCGGGCTGTGCGCATGTTATGGACAGGCGTGCGCGCTGTGTGCATGTTATTGATACGCGCGCGTGCTGTGTGTATGTTACTGGTACACACGCGGGCTGTGTGCATGTTATGGACAGGCGTGCGCGCTGTGTGCATGTTATTGATACGCGCGCGTGCTGTGTGCATGTTACTGGTACACACGCGGGCTGTGTGCATGTTATGGACAGGCGTGCGCGCTGTGTGCATGTTATTGATACGCGTGCGGGCTGTGTGCATGTTACTGGTACACACGCGGGCTGTGTGCATGTTACTGGTACACACGCGGGCTGTGTGCATGTTATTGATACGCGCGCGTGCTGTGTGCATGTTACTGGTACACACGCGGGCTGTGTACATGTTATGGAAAGGCGTGCGCACTGTGTGCATGTTATT
>LQNS02276481.1:11240516-11264719 GCA_001587735.2 Parhyale hawaiensis | reverse complement strand
CTTTGACCCTCCCACCTGATGAGCTGGAGAACAGCGAAACGCGCGTCGTGGGTATCAAAATTTCTTCAATTGCTTCTAATCGATCTATATCTACGCCATTTCAAGAGAATATTATATATATATATATATATATATATATATATATATACAAAGATATAGATCATTGGCAACACGTTATCATTGTACACTAAATCACGCATAGGTCTATGAATGTAAGATATACACTAAGATAAACTGCACCTGTAACAAGATAACACTCTCAACTAATTAGGTGAGACCAGCAGCGGCAGCTAATGAGGCATGGCGGGCTTACGCAGCATTTCACCTCATTCATTTTAAGTAACGAGAGCACGGTGCGCTCTTTAGTATTTATCCTGCACTGTCCGCTGATTAAAAGAAACGTTTTGATCAATGGGATGACCGTTGCGTGTGTAATTAAAGCAACTTTTAATCAAGCTGTCGTCGAAAATCAGGTTTGTTGCTCTGGCAAGGTTTTGCTGCTTTTGGGGGGGAGGAAGAGTCATGTTCGTATTTTGAATAACATGGCTACCCGTGCCGAGTGCTAATGAGTTCTGCTCAAAACAGACCGGCAGTAGTTTGTTGAAAAAGAATGTGATGCGCGGCAGCGATTTTTGGCTGATTAACTCTTTCAAAAATAGGAATATTGCCTCAGCGCGGTGGTGCCGAACTTGTTCTGGCGGATGTCTTTTAATTTGGCTGCTAGGTGGCCCCACCCTCATCAGTCCCTCATACGACCGGCGTCATTGGGCCAATGACGAAGTGAAGTTAATACCAAAAGGCCTTACTTATCCACACCTTCAGACATGTACAATGGTTCCGAACCGCATCGAAATCGAAGTCTAGGTTTTAACCGTTACTGATTATGATTTGCTTACCTTTAAAACTTCCGAAAAGTCAACGTTGTTCCGTAAAACAGAGCTTACCAACCCTCTGAAATGATATCTTTTTGCATCTGAAGGTGGGCTCACCTTAGCGACATTCGTGAAACTGTCGTTGACAGAAGAGTTGGGATACACACTGAAAGTGATGTGGCAGGTCCGTTGCCGCTGCGTGGAACTTTCTTCGCAACGTATTTTCTGAATAATCGTATATATCGCTGCTGGAATTGGTTGCACTTATTAAGGCATCTGTGGCAACAACACCCGCAATTGCGACATTATTATAATATCGAGTCTTATCAAAATAGGGAAATTGAATACAGCCATGGCCCGATAGGCAGCAGAAGCGTAGAGTGCGGTATATTATCGTGACACTACGGAAATTTCTGTCTATATTTAAGGCTTACATTCGTTCCAATAAAACGCTGGGCACAAAATAATCAGTTTTAATGAACCGCCAATTCCCCTCCGCCAATGAAGAGTCTACCAATAGCTTCTTGGTTTCGTTTCTAAAGCAAGGAAATTCGATTAGATTCCTTGAATGAAACGCCTGAAAAAAGTGGCTTTGGAATGAGATTTCGATAGAAAACATAGAGAAATTACTGATTTCAGGTCTCAATCGGCATATAAAATTTTATTATGGTTTATTTATCCCAATGGTCCATGTCATTTAACACTGTAGTATGTAATAGCCGTCTCATAGCTGAGTACTCTTGCTCGTAATATGTTAGAGTCAGCTGTGACATTTTTTACTGTGGAATTGTACGACGTTTGAAATTTTTTATTTATTCTATGTTCTTTCGTTATCACAGACAAAGAGAGTGTTCACATATGCAGTTCACTGCTATTTTTTTTTTCAAATCTTATTTCAAAAGCAATTAATTCCAATGCTCCCCTCACCTAAGTTCACGTCGACGTCAACACAACCTGCAGCATGACGCCCTAGCTAGGCTTAGGCCTGTCATTCGTCAGAGTAGCGGCGTCGTTTATTGGTCGATGGGATCTGACGGTAACGAAAGCTGTTAGTGTGAACTCAGCTTAACCCCTGCTCCGCTAATGAAAATGGCGAAGCTAATGCTTGCATCTAAAGTTCTGGACAAGTCAAACTTTGTGGGCTTAAGTTAATCAGACTTTGGAGAGCCAGCCGAGGACATCTGAACATTCACCATTTGTATGCTACTTTGCTATAGACATCTTAGCTGTGCTGGAGACACACTTTTTTTCAGTGTTAACTCTGCTTAAACTTCAGTCTTGAGAGTTCAATTCACTACCAGGAATTCAGTTTGGCAAGCTAGTCTCAAACTAATTACGCCTGATGCTGCTAATAGATCGAAGCTAATTAAATAATTTCAATCGATCGCATTGTGCTACGTGAAAACGTTCTTGGGCGCGTTCGATTGGGTGCCGAAACTGAACCTTCGGGGCTCGACTCGTCCGATCTTGAGACAGAAGCCTTGCATTTGTCTTTTTGAAATATGTTGGTGGTGTTAAAAACAACGCGATTACGTTGAGTCTTATGAAAGCTCTATTTTATAGAGCAGGATTTAGTTTCTGTAAGTTTCAAGGTTAACCTATTTAGGGTCAATGCCTTAAACGCAGTTCGAAGGGTTGAAGCCAGTGCACCTGGCTGAAGCTTCGAACAAGTTAAGCTTTGAAGGTTTAATTTGGCACCAAATCGAATTCGCCTTTAACTGTGCAGCTTACCAATTCGTAGCGCTTCAGGCTGCAGCTGCTGTTACAATAATTTCATAATTCGTTGTGAGCTCATAATACCGTAATAGCATGCAGACGATGCCTTTGCTGCAGGCCTTGGAACAAATAGTGACTAATGTACACAACAGACACCGGAACTCCAATGGTATTTTTTAACTAGAGTTCTCGCGGAAAACAAAGCCCCTATAAAACACAACATTAAGGGATAAGACTGTAATTGTTGTGCTTGAGCTCAGAACAGACACCGCCCCCTGAGTGCGATCAAACACTTTGCTGTCACCCATACATCTTCCCTTCGTCTTGCTACGGCAGGTAGTAACAATAATAAATCTATGCTGATTTTCTAGTATTTCATAGCGAGATGATGCTTGAAAACTTTTACCGGCAGGCACGCTACATTTAGTACACGGAGATTCCGAGTTCGATCTCTAGATTCTTACAGATGTGGCGATGAATTTACACCACCTGGAGCACTCCAGACTCGCGAGGAGATGGGATGTGATGCGAAAGAATTTAAAATTGGCTCTCGGTACAGGCTACTTCTCTTGTTCTTCACACAGTCAAATCTTCCCTTCCTAGAATTAGGTAAACGAAAGCCGCGTTAGCCGTACATATCACAGACAAATGAAACGTATATACTGCATGCGAGGTAATATTGTTGTTATATTCTTATTACCTCGGCCAAGAAGGTTATGTTTTCGTCAAGTTTCTCTCTTTGTCTGTCTATCTATTTGTCTGTCTCTTTGTCTGTCTGTCAGTCACCAAAACTCAAAAAGTTATGGACGGTTTTTAACGAAATTTACAGGGCTTGTTAGGTATGTTAAGAGGAACAGATGATTAACTCTTGGTGAAGATCCGTTTATCCGTTTGCTTGTTTGTCTGTCTCATTTTTATTGTTGTCATAATTCAAAAAGTTGCGGACGGATTTTTATGAAACTTGCATGAGTTGTTAGGTATATTACGCAGTGTAAATTAGCAAATTTTTGTGATAATCTATCAGTTTGTCGCAGTGTTTGATTTTTATGTTTGTTAGCACAATAACTCAAAAAGTTATCAATAATCTTTATGAAATTTGCAAGAATTGTTAGTAATGTTAAAAGGCGTAATTGATTAAATTTTGATGATGATCGGTTGGTCAGTTCGTGCGTATGATTAATGTTTGTCAGAATGTTTGTTAGCAGTATTTGTCAAAAAATTATAAGCAGATCTTGAAGAAAACTGCAGAACTGTTCATACTGTCAAAAGTCACAAAGGAGTATATTTTGATGTCATTACGAGGAAAATCATAGTTTCAGAATCAATTTTAATTTTTCGTTACCATGCCTTGCTTGGCAGAGGTATGCGCTCTCAGTGTGCTCTAGTTACTGTCATGTTATCAGGTAACGGGCTTGGCGCAACTTCAAATTATACTAAACACCAAAATATCGGTGTCTGCTCCTAGAGGATACCTTGCTGTTGAGCAGAAGTTGCCAGTAAATGCCTATTTTTTACACTATAGAGAATTAGAATATACGTAGTGCAGCGTATATGACGTGATAAAATTTATGTGCTTGTATCTTGTATTCGCATCAGGAATTAGATTATGGTCGTCTTTTTAAATTGAAGTAGCTGGGGATTGCATATAGTTTATGCATGGTGGAGAGACCAAGTTGGCCTTTATGCAGGTCTTTAATAATGAACTAAACCGCCATAAAATAGTTCCATATTCTGTTATGTGATGTTGCGGTACTATTAGATTGAGGCAGCTCCAGAGCACCTCCAGACCATGGTATACATTGTCTAATGCTTCGTCAGACAGTTCTTTCACTTTAACAACCTGCTAAATAAAACAGAAAATGTTAGGTATGTACCTAAACAGACTTATAAATGGCAGTAGACTATTTATTTACTGTTTATTGTTACTGAGGATAATTACTTCACATTCATCCCTCGTAGAGGCTAACACCATGCTGTAGTGTATTCCAGCTTTTGCTAATCCATGTTGTACTGTGGGATGTTGCCGCGCTTTCTGACTGGAACGTCCCAGAAATGACTAGTTAATGGTGCGGAAACCGAGAGCGCAACCAAGCGCGTGCGTTTATATTTTTTGGCAAGAAAGCGCGGTAATTGGGTTAGGTGTCAGCGCAACGTCAGCTGGTTAGGGTAATCCTGACACCGTGTTGCTCAGCGCTGCACCCTGCCTCCGAAATGAAATCAGTTTAAATCCCGCAAATTGACACTTGGCCTGACGGTGCAGTGTGTGTATGTATGGAGGGGGAGGGGGTGAATGGTGGGGTGAGGTTAGATCCAGGGAACGGAGAGAGGGTGGAGGATAAGTGGTACCAGCAGAGTCCGACGAAGGAGATGAAGGGAGAGGTTAGATGTTGAGAATAGACAGGGAATGGAAGGTGAGTGGTACCAGCAGAGTCCGACGAAGGAGATGAAGGGAGAGGTTAGATGTTGGGAATAGACAGGGAATGGAAGGTGAGTGGTACCAGCAGAGTCCGACGAAGGAGATGAAGGTAGAGGTTAGATGTTGGGAATAGACAGGGGATGGAAGGTGAGTGGTACCAGCAGAGTCCGATGAAGGAGATGAAGGGAGAGGTTAGATGTTGGGAATAGACAGGGGATGGAAGGTGAGTGGTACCAGCAGAGTCGGATGAAGGAGATGAAGAGTGATGTAAGGTACGGGAAACTGTGCTGTATGAAGCAGAAACAATGAGGTAAAAGATATGAGTGAAAATTGTAAAAAAAGAAGTTAGAGGTTTGGAATAGCAGACAAGAGAGAGAGCCCGTAGGCGGAATCAATGATTTATTAGGAATGAAGAACTGGTGGTTAGATTCAGCAAATGGATAGCAATGTAGTTACAAAGGAAGACGAAGAGGGCTGGGAGCGGAAGAAAAGAAGTTGAAAGCAGGGAATGAGCAGGCCAGGATGGTCATAAAATGAAATGGTTTATGAGTAAACAGATGATGTGGGTTAGAAAAAGAAGAGTAGATATTTTATAAGTGGAGTAGAGATATGAGTGGTACAATCCGCTGTAAAGAGGGGATTTATGCAGTGAATGCGAAAGAGAAATCAAGAAGTCAATGACACCGTTGTATGGGATTAATTAAGAGGAAGCTGGTGGATGATGGATAGTTAGGAGCATAAAAAATACAAGAGTATAATTTTTTTTATGTAACGTTCTGGACAAGGTGATGGTTCAATATACGTTATGGTGAAAACCATGGACCGGAAGGTTTGTGTGGAGATGCTACTGGAAGGTTCGCTAACTGTTTAAATGTACGATAGGCTTACCGATAGAGAACTGATTTCAATTTCTATAGATATAATTCTAAAGAAAATCTGCTATATAAGAACACATTCGCTGAAGACACACTGATGGAACATTTATACTTGTTTTACATAATTGATAATCTAGTAATCTAGTAAATCGCTTCCATTAGAGGTATCACACACAAACACGTACAGTAGCACGCACCTACACCCACACACACCCAAGTACACACTTGACGTAGCTTTTCTGTTGCATGGCTGTAGGTCCATTAGAGCTAATGCAACAATCTGTTAGGTTCATTGGATCTAATCATCACCTGCGAACAAAGGGAGAGAGATGATTATGTTTTCGCTGAAGATTTAAGAATAAATATTTGTATCTACGTATATGTATATATATATATATCTATTTGAAAAGTTCGGTAGCAGTCTCTCTTTTACAAGTTTGGTTAAAAACAATACCGAACTGTATGTTTACTATATCTTTATTAAGTTCTTCCAACTGTCTTAGCTTAAAAACGATTCTTCTATGATCAGCACATTAAAAATATTGTCTTGAAGAAGTTTTTATTTAACATCATGGAATATATATATATGTATATTTGTATATTTATATTTGTTTATATATTTGTATATTTGTCTGTCCACCCAATAAGTGGTCGAAGGAGTTGACCTATGTTCATGATTTTTTGCAGGGAGTCTGAGTGGTTGCCCTCAATGTGACCCATGGCAAAAAACTGGGAATAGCTGGGCATAAAAAATGACGGCAATGAAATTTGTTCTCTGCCCAAAAACAAGTAGAAGAAGTTGAACTAGGTTCATGATTTTTTGCAGAGAGTCTGGTGGGCTGTCCTCAATGTCGCCCATGCAAAAAGAAAAAGTAGGATTAGCTGGCCATAAAAATGACCGTAATGATATTTGCTTTCCACAGAGAAACAGGTAGATGGAGTTTAGCTATGTTCATGATTTTTGCAAGGAGTCTGGTGGGCTATCCTCGATGTAACCCATGCCAGAAAACTAGAATTAGTTCGCCATTAAAAATAACGGCAAAGAAATTCACTCCCACTGCTGGTGATGGCCTTACGCCATGAGGCGTTCTAGTTGAATTAAGGTTCATTGCCTCTAATACGAGGATCTGCTAGCTTTAGTGGATTTACTTAGAACCCGGTTCATTGGATCTAATGTAATTCTCTACTAGGTTCACTAGATATAATTTGATCTCATTTAGTTTCATTGGATCTAACGCAAAAATCTACAAGAAAATTTCCTAGAGATGGTATTGCTGTTCTGTTTGTTGCTGTAATGGTAATGCAGATTATCTTCCGTCCAACTTAAATTTCAACAAAGCTTATTATTTAAGCTCAAGTCACAAACATTAGGTTAAACTTGATTTTTGTGCACAAACCGAAGACTCTGCCACTATTATGTATAGCATTGAACGTATGTTTTCTGACCAGAGTACTTGTTTAACATTACTTGCTCAATTGGTAAGAGCTTTTGTGTGTGCAATTGGAAGATTACTGGTATCTTTTTCTCGATAGTGAAGCCCAAATTTTGTGCATATTATACACTTGGTGGAGGTACAGCTCCTAGCTACCCTAACAAAATTTGAGGCCGCCAATGCGCCGTGTAGAAGCTGAATTATGGCATTAGTTTCAGCGGCGGCCCTTATTTTTGGTTGGATTAGTAAGCAAGGTAGTTTTCATAATATTACGCAGCAAGTTCAGTGTGCTCCATTATTTTCATAACTGAAACTATAAGGTAGCATGATTGGACACAATACAATGCACAATACGAATTAATGCATGGTAAAAAAGTAAAGATGACAGTGCTCGCACCAGACTCAAGATGACATGCGATATATAGTCAAAATGGTAAATTTTTCATACAATAAACCACAGTGTCTCAGATTGGTATGTTGAGATCTTAGTTATCATTACTTGGAGGTTCTGAAAGTTTACTCATCACTGAGAGTGCCATGATTACTTTATATATATATATATATATATTACTACATGTTAACTAACTGTAGCCATGTTGGCTAGAACCCTTCGGCATAGTCTACGGTGTTAACAATTAACATTTCAGTTACTTCGCTACAGTTTATTCGCATGAACTCCACACTCAGTGATTCACATAGTTTATACAATCTATTCCAATAAAACGTTGATTATTTGATGACATTCGCATTCAATAATAAAATTAGTTTCATAAATAGATTTCGATACAAGTCACACTTATAATTGTAATATGCAACTTCAATTAAATTTAATCCAGCGAACAGTAGGTTCAATTGATGAAAGTCTCACTCAGCATTCATATTCTTTTGATGACATTCACTTTCAGCATTCACGTAATTTTGCTGAAATTCACACTCGGCATTGAAGTTATTTTGATGACATTAATGTTCAGCATACAAGTTATTACGATGACATTTACTCCCAGCATTTTGCTGAAACGTATGTTGATAACTTTTAAGTTACTCTGATATTTAAAAAATATCATTGAATTGCTCATAGAGTGATAAAAAATTACAATCTCAAGTATGAAGTAATCAATTTTTTCATCATAAAAAGGAATTCTCCCGCAAAAAGGGTATTTATAAAGAGGTATCAATATATGAACTAGTTCTCTATACACGTCGGCACGGCAGTACCACAGGGAAAGTAAAGATCCATTGAAATATCCGTAGCTTTTCTTATTAAACTATATTGCGCTTACCCGTTATAGCTCAAGTATTATTATTGTGGTACCTAGGTGGTCTCAAAGAGCAGATTCTGCAACATAGGATTTTCAGCATCGTCACCCTATAGCTGGTCACCCTATTGGAAAATCATACTCACTTATCAATATCAGATATCTGCAGGGCCGGCATCGGGTAATGTCGAATAATCACCTAAAAATTTTCGAATAGTTAATCACCGTTGATGTTTTCTAATACAAGCAAGTATTCAGTGGTTTCCGTGCATAACAAAGACTACATCATACGCATTTGCAGTAGCTACGTTGTTTTCCATGACCCCGCATTAGGACAATAGATGGTGTCTTTTATATCGTAGTCTTTCAAGTGGCACAGACTGGGCTATAGGTTAGCTTATTTGTGGCATCAGTCCTTTGTTTGGCCAGTCGCTCCTCATAAGTACTTTGTCGTTAAGTTATAGACCGTCGGAACCTCTGCCGTGCCGTCCTGGGTACATGTTCGCGGTCTCTCATCTGCGCTTCTTCTCCACTTCCATCCCCGCTGGTTGTGCCAGTGTGTTGTGCTGTTCTGTGTAAAGGCTCCCAGTCTCTCTTGACGTGCTCCATATTCCTCTCACCTTCTGTTCTTACTGCTCCAGCCACAGCCAGTGCCGCTGCAGCCACAGCCAGTGTTACTGCAGCCACAGCTGCCACAACCAGTGCCGTTGCAGCCACAGCTAGTGCCGCTGCAGCCACAGCTGCCACAACCAGTGCCGCTGCCATTCTGCCTCCCTTGCCACAGCCCCAGCTCTCCCACAAGCCCCCACAGCACGAGGGGACGGACGCCCCACGAGGCGTGCGTGTCTCCTCCCCACAGCCACGCGTCGCTCCTCCCACGCTCCGGCCACCATAATTGAGACGGATGAGCGCCTCCGCCGCACTCGCTTTTTGTGCTCACACTCATAACCCGGCCGCTCTACCGCGCCATAACCGGGACAGTGCCGCCGCCGCCGCTCTGCCGCGCCATAACCGGGACAGTGCCGCCGCCGCTCTACCGCGCCATAACCGGGACAGTGCCGCCGCCGCCGCTCTACCGCGCCATAACCGGGACAGTGCCGCCGCCGCTCTACCGCGCCATAACTGGGACAGTGCCGCCGCCGCTCTACCGCGCCATGAGAGGACAGCACTATTGCTCTAGCACACTGTTAGTGAATCACGACAGTTCAGTTACATGAACACCACCACGTCTTAGCCGACCCAGGGCAGCTCCATCACTGCGGCACTACCTGTCTATAGCCGGTCGGCAAAGTTTCGTAACCGAGACGCAGCCTCTCCCCAATCGGGGCACTGCCGGTCCATAACTGGTGGACGAACTTCCACTCGCTGGGACTACGCCATTTCATAACCCTAACCGGAACTCCAGCACTTCAGCACCCGGACACCAGCCCACCATAACCATGACTATGCCTCCTAAGTTCCCACACCGAGATACGGACCCTTTCAACTGATTTGGCACCTTATAACCGGAGCACCGGCATTGCATTACTGGGATATCGCCACTGCATTATTGGGACACCGCTCTTCATTGTTGGGACACCGCCTTTTCACTATTGGAACACCACCTCTTCATTTTGGGACACCGCCACTTCATTATTGGGAGACCGCCTCTTCATTCTTGGGACACCGCCACTTCATTCCTAGGACACTCCTACTTCATTACTGGGACACCGCCCCTTCATAGCCGGGACACCGTCATTTCGTTACTGAGACACCACACTTCATTATTGGGACACCGCCACTTCATTATTGGGACACCGCCACTTCATTATTGGGACACCGTCACTTCATTTTGGGACATCGCCTCTTCATTATTGGGACACCGCCACTTCATTACTGGGATACCGCCACTTCATTCCTAGGACACTTCCACTTCATTACTGGGACACCGCCACTTTATAATGGGGACACTGCCATTTTATTACTGGGACACCGCCCCTTCATAGCCGGGACACCGTCATTGCGTTACTGGGACACCGCTACTACGTTGCTGGAACACCGCCCCTTTATAGCCAGGACACCGTCATCACATTACCGGGACACCCTCACTTAATTACCGGGACACCGCCACTTCATTACCGGGACACCGCCATTTGCTAGACGGGATACCGTCACTTTATCGTCGGGACACCGCCAGTCTCTAACCGAGATACCGCCACCTCTCAAACGAAACATCGCCACTCCATTCGCGGGACGCTGGCACTAAGGGAAAGCTATTATAATTAATAATAATAATCATTTCGCACGTTAAGTGCAGATCTTCCGCCGGTAAAGTGGGCAGTGAACATATTTCATGCTGTCTGGGGTATCTTTGCCATAAGGAAACCATAAATTGTGTACTGCACAAGAAATATTTCGCGTTTTACTAAAGTTACATTCCGAATTTTAGTCTGTTTTTGGTGATGAAACCTTTGTTTTCCCAGTCGCACTTTGTCAATCAAGGCTTTTGGCAACATTGGTATGCTCTTCTACGGGCTTCCCAACTGCGTCACATCTCCACCTCCATGTTTCTACCCAATCGGAAATTTATAGGCATTCATCGGCTGCCTATAGGCATTTATCGGCTGCCTATGAGAAAATAGTGAAAGGTATCCGATAACATCGGAAAAATGCAGATGAATTTCCGACTGGGATATATGAGGACGTTGTGCTGTCCCCTTGTTCGGTGATAAGCAACTTTCATATAATGTCGACAAATTTCAATTTCCATTCCTTATAGCCTCGTAATACTTGCACTTATCGGTTTCCATCCTTATATGGGAATTTAGGTACAACTGTAAGGCATAGGCTCAGTGACTGAAGAACTAGCAACCTTCCTACTAAATATTACCACTATATTTATCAACAGAAATCAATATTTGTAAAATATGATAATTAGACAGTTTATATTTTCAAGCCGATTAAACTTTGTTTAAATATTAAGAAGTCAGCACTTCTGAAACCCATTTTAGAATTTGATTGTATGGACGTTATCCATAAGGCGGCACACGTTCTTGCGTGGAGTAAAAAATTTAGTATCTGCTACTCGTTTGTTCTGCAATGGTGTTGGCCACTTGACCCCGGAACTATATTTTTTTTTTTGGGGGGGGGGGGAGAGTTACCGTGAATATCAAACAGTGCTTGAAAATTTGGTGGTTCCTATTGAGCATGCAGTGGTTAAACTGAACGAATAGTAACAGTAATAGTGAATACAATTGACAGCTTTATTATTGAGTATCATGATTGTCAGGAACTAGCAACCAAAATGTTACATTCGAGTGTGTTTTTTTCTTAGTGAGAGAAATCAATCAATGTATCATGGTAGATGTCTGAAGCAATCGCTAAGGTTCCTTAATAGAGATTATTGTCAATACGAGTGTGCCGTTGGTTTATTGTAGTAATCTATTAGGTACTTGGTAGTGATTGTCGTGAATTGGCCGATGCGAGAGAGAATATTCTCGAGAACAAAGTCAATTACAGCAAATTAAAAAAGAATTATCACTAATTATTCCAATTACAAAAGGGTTTAGTTAATTGAAGACGCCGGTGCATTGTAGTAGGTGTTGGAAATTTGGGTTAAGTTCTCTCCTGAAGAGAGATCTGCAGCACTGTATCATATTTTTCGATCAACATTTGATTGCAGTAGTTGGATTCACGGAACTGCGCTATTGCTGAGAATTAATAATTATAAATTTATGGTGTAGAGACCATGTCAGAGTTCTATCGAGTGCTGCACCTGCACACCGAAGTCGTCCAATTTGCCTCCTTGCCACGGAAGCGAGTATATGAGTTGTGTGTCACGAGGCTTTCGTTATATGATGCCATAGCATAGACAATCTGTGATTGACTTCATCCGTTAACGTCTCTGAAACCTAAAGGGCATTCAACTGGAACACGAACCAGTGCAGCCGCGTAGATTCTGCAGTTGGGATGTGTGGTCAAGTCGATTTTATCTATACTGTACACGCAGATAATTGAAATTTTTGCAGTGAATTATAAAAAAAAAAAGTTTTCCAGCATAGTACTCAAAATTATAATTCGAGCATTTGATTTTTATCGTTAGGCGGTATTTTTATTTGTTGTTTATTCACATTGAACGAAGTTAGTTAAATCTATATCTTTCGTTCGTTCAGCTACGAGCTATTTATCGGAACTGTTAATTTTATCCTGAGGAATAACTTTGATTTTTTGGTTTTTCTACTCTGGTACTCTGCACAAGTAATCAAATCTACATTCTCGCCTGGTGTAGCAGGCCTACGTTGAAATCTAACTTCTGAGTTGCTAAAAAGAACAACAGTTTCACTTGTCACCAGATGAATGTGATTGAATCTATGTTTTTGTCTCTTACAAGAAGATCTTACTCTTTCATTTCTTACAACAGACGAGTATGAAGTTTTGACCGACGATTTATCTGGAAGAATGGCATCTAGATTTATCTTTTGCATAAGGTAATTATGGCTATATTTTTGTTTTTTCATAACATGCGATCTTCTAAGACTTTGTACTGATTTGCCATAAACAACACCTTTTTCGCTAGAACTTGACGCTATAGGTATTTAAATTCATTTTCTTCTCGTGCAGCATATATCTATACACACGAGCTTGTAACGTCAAACTGTTGATTTTTGGGCATCAGTTACGAACATGTTAACTTCTTTTCAAACTTGATTTATATATATATGTAGGTAATAATATCTGTAGCTTTGTTATTGGCATTTTCGATGGCTATTACTTTTACCACAGAGACAAGTGCTTGGTAGGCTCACTGCAGTAGTTATTATTAAGCAGCAGCCTGAGACTTTAGAGATATCTGATTGTGATATCAGATGATAAATAATTTAGGACCTTCCTACATTTTCTTCTTCATCACACATTAAAGCGATAAAAATGTCATTCCTTTTTGTCGTATATGCTATGTACTGCGAAATAAAAGGACAATGAATATGTTAACTACATATTTTTTCAGTTTTATTTTCTACGATATATACGATCAAAGTGAAAACCTTTCACGTCCTTCCTGCAATTTCTTTTCCATCTTGGGATTAGAGGAAAAAACTGTGGAGGTCGTTTCTGCACTTAATATTTTTGTCCACACTACATTGAAAAAAATTATCATATCCTCTATGTGTTTTCTTATCTGCGCATTGTCTAACAACAGAAAGTCCAGGTCATAATAACGTTTTTTTTTTTGTATTACTACACATAACGGCCCATCTGTTTATATGATCTTCCAAGCTAACAATTCTAAGCTGACAATTTTGCAATTCGAGCCTCGGGACGCTTCAGATAACAGCTGTAAACAGCGCACTTGACTGACAAGCTCAAATCAGGTGCAGCGTGGTTACGTGCAGTGCAAATCTTGGGAGTTCCCGACTGGGAGCAGCCAAGTTGTAAATATCAATGATACGCCGTAGCACCTTTATTGTACACTTCAGAATTAGAAAACACTGAATGATCTAAATATAAAAAAAGAGACTACAAATTTTAAAGCAAAAAAAAAACTTATGCGGCGTTGAGTCTATGGCACCACATTCGAAAAAGGACTATTGACAAAAACTTTGTGCACCAGTTTTGGCTCACTGAACAGCTATAGCAGCTCTGTAGTACACGGGATACCAGGGGACTTACCATGCAAACACATTCAAAACACTGGTCTTCCATACCAAGACTCTTATATTTGTTAATATTCGTTGTTTTTTTCATATGTGACGTGCGTTTAATTATAACGAAAGCCACATGAACCTTGCGCTCTAGCTAACAGTGAAATATATACATACAAGCTCAACCAAAGGGCTTGAACATTAGGTAGCATTAGACAAGTGAAGAACACGCATCACATTCGCCAGTGGAGAATCTCAGGTGCAGAATTTCTTGGAATCTAAGCCAGCAGTAACCCAATGATACGAAAAAATATTGCTGCTGTACGCATTTGTTAAGATACGGCAATTGTGCGTCTAGGCTGAAAAACTGGAAAATACGCAGTAATTACCTCCGCCAAGGAGATTACGTTTTCGTCGGGTTTGTCTGTGTGTTTGTCTGTCTCTCTGTCTGTCACAAAGATAGCTCAAAAGTTCTTAGCGGATTTTGACGAAACTTACAGGGATTGTTTGGTATGTTTGGAGGATTAGATGATTAACTTTTGGTGAAGATCCGTCCATCCGTTTGTTTGTTTGCCTCATTTTTCTCAATGCCATAACTCAAAAAGTTATGGACGAATTTTTATAAAATTTACGTGAGCGGTTGGGTATATCATAAAGAGTAAATGATCAAATTTTTGTGATGAACTGTTTGTTCGCTCGTATGCTTCTCGCTGTGCATGATTTCATGTTTGTTAGCGCAATAACTCAAAAAGTATTGAGTGAATCTTTATGAAACTTACAGGAATTGTTAGTAATGTTAAAACACATAAATGATTAAATTTTGGTGCAGTTCGGCTGATTCGTTTCTGTAGATGTTTGAGTTGTGTTTGTCATAATGTTTGTTACGCAGTAACTTGAAACCTTTTGAATCTATCTTTATGAAATTTACAGGAATTGTTAATAATGTTAGAAGGCAAAAATGGTTGAATGTTGGTGCAGATCGGCTTATTCGTTTTTATGTTTGAGTTGTGTTTGTCAAAATGTTTGTTACACAATAACTCAAGAACTCTTGAATCTCTCTCTATGAAATTTACAGGAGTTATTAGTGATGTTAAAAGATATAAGTGATTAAATTTCGGTGCAGATCGGCTGGTTCGTTTGTATGTTTGACTTATATTTATCGTAATGTCTGTTAGCAGAAACTGTTAATACTATTAAAAGGAACATCATATTAGATTTTGGAGTAGATACGAAAGAAATTATTGTTTCAGACCCAAATTGAATTTTTCGTTACCGTTGCATTACTTGGCGGAGGTATGTGCTCTCAGAGTACTCTAGCTATGTTATCGATTTTCATTTGGAAAAGGAAATTTCTTTATGATGCACAAGACAAAAGATCGTCAGAAACAGATATTGTTGCAGAAAATAACTCGAGTATTGTTAATATGCAAACAATTATAACTCATATACGCCCAAGGTGAAGATTTATTTCTCATTGAGCAATGCTATTGATACTGCCCCAAACTATGAGATAGCTTGCGTTGTTGATTACGGCGATGTGGCCGTATTTAAAAGTGCATCCGCGCACGTACCCCATAAAAAAATAATATTAGGAGCTGTGCCCCATGGGGACCCTATGTGTTGCCTTACCCATGCTCAAACTTTCATGGTAGCTTCATGTCAGCAAGGAATAAGAACAAAAGCGGGTAAGTCCAGGAAGCAAAGAATGCAACGGGAGGACTCAATAGGACTAAAATAAAACTTAGCCGTGACCGCACGTAGCAAATTTACATCACAACGACTAGTCAAAGTATTTGAGTGTGGGACCTCAAGCCTTCGTACGTTGTTTTCTTAAACATATAACAGTATTTTTTCGATTTATTTCATTCAATCTCCCGCTCATGACTGGCCACCTACTTGAGCTGCAAAATGCCGAAAAATGTCGCCAAGTACAGAAAGTTCGAGCAAAAGGATAACTGTTACTGTGGTTTCTCTCGCGTACAGAATTGGCTATAATGAAGCTTATATTTGTTGGTAAGGAATAATATGTTCAGTGAATGGCACTGTGAGCTGAATATGCAGTGTAAATAAGGCTTCAATCAAGAAAAAGGAGTTAAAAAAGGTCGACAAAAAAGAACAAATTCGGTGCTTGCGCTGTGAAACTTTCCACCAGCATGCACTGCAATTTTCTATAAATAATTGCTAAATTAGTATATATTATCCTAATTTATTTATACGCTAGAGATGAATTTCGCAACTTAAGGTAATTTTTTGGGTTAAATTGGTTACAATACTCCTAGGCTGCTCAGCCATAGATTCGTCGATGATGACGTCACTTTTTGATGCTAATTACTCGTGAGTCCTCCCATTACGCTCTTTGCTTCTTCGGTAAGTCCGACAGACAATAATTATGAGAGAAAAACAATGAGCATCCGGCATCTAGGCCTAGTTATGACTTGGTCCAGGAAGCAAAAAGCGTAACGGGAGGACTCACGAGAAATTATGCTAGCACCAAAAAATAACGCCATCATCGACGAATCTATGGCTAGCAGCCTTGGAGTATTTTACCTAATTTAGCCAGAAAAATAGTCTTAAATTGCGAAATTCATCTCTACCGAATAGATCAATTAAGATAATATATACTAATTTAGCAATTATCTATAGAAAATTGCAGTGCATGCTGGTGGAAACTTTCACAGCACTAGCGCCAAATTGGTCCCTTTCGGCGACCTGATTTAACATTTTTTCTTGATTGCAGCCTTATTTACACTTCTTATTCAGTTCACAGTGCTCTTCATAGAACATTTATTCCTTGCCAACAAATATAAGCACCATTATAGCCAATTTTGTACGCGAGAGACCCCACAGTAACAGTTAGCCTATTGCCCGAACTTTCTGTACTTGGCGACATTTTTCGGCATTTTGCAGCTCAAGTAGCTGGCCAGTCATGAGCGGGAGATTCAATGAAATAAATGGAAAAAATACGGTGATATGGTCAAGAAAACAATATATGAAGGCCTGAGGTCCCACACCTAAACACTTCGACTTGTCGATGTGATGTAAATTTGCTACGTGCGGTCACGGCTATGTATTATTTCAGTCCTATTGAGTCCTCCCGTTGCATTCTTTGCTTCCTGGTTGCATTCTTTGCTTCCTGACTTGGTCGCTGTATCCAAGTATAAGAATAAAGTCTCAGCCACACGTCTACTATAATCTTGAAGTACTAACAACAGTTGCATAAATATAATACCTATGATATAAGCATTCAAGGCTGCTCAATAAGAGATGAAGAGAAAGTGCTGAAAATGTTAGCCGTTATTTCAGTGGTGTCGGCGGAACAAGGAAGCAAAGAGTGTAACGTTGCATTCTTTGCTTCCTGGGCGGAGCAGTTGCATTTCTAACAAGTAAGTCTCAAACAGTTGTGATGAGTATTTAGACAGCTCCCTCTACGGTGCTGTCTTAGGCTAGTTTTGTCTGTTATATAATGCCTGGGTGCATGTTGAATGTTAATCTAGGCAAAAAAATCTGGTGGATGATACTAGTTGTGAATAAAGAATTGTCAAATCTGAAGAGGATGCACAAGCCAAGTACTTACTTGTTGGAGCGCGCCGTTTAGAGCTTCTCCGTAATTCTACCCTTCGGAAACAAGGCATTGCAGGCAAAATATAACATTAATGGGACCACTTGTTTATAAGTCTGTGTGAAAAATGTACTACGTGCAGAATTTGTCACAGTGCGCGATTCAGAATTGCTCTACACCGATGGCGTCACGAAGCGACCACCATAGCTCCACCTACATACGTATGGTTATTGAACAGCGTAACATAAGCAAATAAATTAGTTGCATCACATACTCTTCGTGGCAAAAAGCTTGATAGCCAGTTGACTGCTAAGAGCTGTAACGTCCCCAGTTTGTTTGCTTATGCAACGCGGTTGAACAGCCTTATGTCAGTTCAGCCCCGCACCTTATGCGTTCCTCCAGTTCCACTAATTCTTGTCTTGCATACCCGTTAGTGTTCTCATGCCCTTTATGGTTGTCTATAGAACCAGTGACCATAGGTATATACAGTCCGAGCCACGATAATAGCTTAAACTCATTTTGAAACGTACAATTAAAACTATCTCTGTTGAAAAGCTAATATTTTCATGGTATGTTTGGGACCATAAATGAAACTTGTCAGAAACTTGCAGCTCAAGTTAATGTGAAGTTTTCATTTAAGAAAAGTTTGAAAGTTTTGATCACTTTTCAAGTGTGCCACGGTATTAGCTTTTATAGATTTTTATCAATTTTCATTAGCAAAAAATGTTAATAATAAAAATTATGATTAGGCAATGTTTTATTTTATCAAAAAATCAAATTCTATGGTCAAACAGTGAAGTACATAGTTAATAGTTTGCATAAGAACCTTTCTTCTGGAAAAAAGTTCAATCTTCTTGTCGACAGATTCTGTCAAGTTTTTTGTATTTCAGAACAAAGAATAGCGCTTGCAGATGTCTTGATAGCTGTCCATAAATCTTCTTCTAAAGTGTGTTGCCTTCCATCCTTGTCAATAGCCTCCTTCAGAAGTCCCCACAAGTTTTCGATAGGATTCAGATCAGGAGAGCATGCCGGCCAAGCCATCAAACGGTCACCTTTTAATCCTAACGATGACAAGAACACTGGTGTTGCCTTTACAGAGTGAGACGAGGCATTATCGTGCTGAAATATTAACCTGCGACTCTTCTGCAGTGGAACGTCATCTAGCCATGGAAGCAAGGCGGACTCAAGGAGCTGACAATAAGCCACAGAAGTTATTTTCACTCCATCTGGCATTCGCAATGGACCAACAAATTCATCTCCAATAATTCCCGCCCAACATACAACGCCTCCTCCACCCTGCTCGTTTCCGTTTCCAGCCCATCCTGTTCCCCAACCGTCTGGTCCGTCCAGAGTCCTAAAGCGCTTCCCCGTGTCATCATGACGGCCTATTGAAACAGGAATATTCTCAACAGGTGTTCCATTAGCCATATTTTTCATTATTTTTGCTTTTTCAGCCAGAGACAGACTTCTATCCCTTCCCATTTTCAAAGATTTCTTCAAAAGCTAATAGTGGCACACCAAATAATCACGTTAATTGCAATAATTTATGAAATCTTGTAGGGGTTCAAATGAAGTTCCGGTGAAAGTGTTTCCATACGTGAACACATTGCCAGAAAAGTTTCAAAGAAATTGGAACAGTTGAAACGTCTATGATACTAAAACAATAAGTGAAGCTATTATCGTGGCACGGGCAGTAGTTGTGGCACTTGCAGCGTACGACAGTGCCATGCTCCTAGTAGATTTTTAGCCACCCCAGAAGCCAAAATCGTAAAGCTACTTCTAAAGCGGCCCAGTATTCAGTAAGGGACGATGTCTATGAACATATTTTTCAAGTAATTGCAGAGTGACTACCAGTGGTGAGGTAGTATTTCACTTCAAAAGTATTTGATGTACGAATCTCATATGAACCCGAAGTTCACGTCGACGCCGTCAAAAATACAATTTGCTGCGTTCTGCCGTCGGTTGCTCCGTCAGTCGTCAGGGTAGCGGCGTCGGTTCTTGGCCAAAGTGTGAACCCGGGCTTGAGAGGCACTGAACCTTGAACAGACATAGCTCGTGGGGCACGCGGACACAGGAGAAGAGCTCCACACTGCCGCCAGTTCAGCCCAGCTTTCGTTTCTCATCAGCGGGCTGTAAATGGTAAAAATTACTAAGCGACAAGCGCTAAAATGCAGTCATGCAGCACTTGCATGAGGAATGCTTCTCATAGCCCCCTCATTGGAACATTTATAGCAATAGTATCGTAATGGGCACATAATTGTCGTCAATCGTGTCTCACAAAACCATTATCTTGCAAGTGTTTAGTTAGATCAGCGGCTTTCATTGAGAGGGGGCGGGGGTGTATATGAACCCATGCATCCCCTGTTGGTTCACGCACGGACCCCTAGGTGGTTTATGACCGTTGAAGCTTCTTCGATAATACTGTTTAGTTTTATTGAATTGGCAATGACGACTGATAACTTAGGGGTGATAGAAAAGTCCGTTTCATTATACAGTTAGAACAGTGAGATCACATACCTCCACCAAGCAAGGCAACGGAAACGAAACATTCATATTGGTTCTAATATTATTGTTTCCTTTGTATCAACGCCAAACTCTAATCATTTGAGCCTTTTGACAGTATAATAGCTTTTGTAATTTTATTGGAGATCCGTTCATTACTTTTAGAGTTATGCAGTTAACAAACATTAGTCAAGCACACAAATAAACGTAGAACATAGCGATTATCACCACAATGCAGTCATTTGCGGTACGTCTTTCAACATTACTAACAATTCCTGCAAATTTCATGAAGATCCGTTCATAATTTTTTGAGTCATTTAGCTAACAAGCATTAAACCAAACACAGCGACAATGATACAAATGAACAAGCATATTATCACAAAATTTGGTCATTTGTTCTTCGTGATATACCTAACAATTCATGCAAATTTCATAAAAATTTGTCCGTAACTTTTTGAGTTTGAGTATTAAAAAAAATTAGACAAAACAAATGGATCAACGGATCTTCCCCACAAGTTGATCATCCGTTCCTCCTAACATTTCGAACAATCTCTGTGAATTTCGTAATGATTCGTCCATAACTTTTTGAGTTATCTTGAAGACAGGCAAACGGAGAAAGAGACAGACAAACTCGACGAAAACATTACCTCTTTGTCGGAGTTACAAATTAAAATTCTACGTTAACAATCTTTCAAGGCAAGTAAGTAAAGAAAATAGATACAGGTCATTTACATCAGAAGAGTTAGATTAGTAGTATCATAACACAATAATTACTGCATATACTGTATATTTGGCACATAGTATTATGTTGCTGAGTGTTTAGTGCTACGCTTTTAACTATATGGCATTAGGCAATTGTATCAATATACATAAACAGAAATACGGTTCAATCAATTTGTGTGTAATCTATCAAGTTGAGGTGATTTCAGTGGTAGGGTATCCGTAATCCGTGTGTCTCAAGTCATTTCAGTGAGAGTGAGTATAGGATTGAAACAATGAAATTAGTCGTCTACAGCGAGTACTAACCAACATCGCTTAACCAAAGCTTTCTTTTCATAATCTTTTTTTTTTACAGAACCTACGTGATATAACCTAAAATCAGTGATATAAAAATGTTCGTTGTGGTATAAAAATGTGTACTGAAGATTTTATCGCCGAGCACGTACGTGCTACGAACGCTATCGCAAGACTTCAGGTGCCAAAACAATTGTGTCACCCAGAACTTTTATGGCAGTGCCTATAGAACACTGAACTCTAGAGCACTATCACCAATTATAGTTGCAAGTCTCCGACATAACTGTGTCGCACAAAGCTTACAAGTCAGTGCTGGCCGTATCACTCCGACTCTCTAATAGAAGCTCTGCCTGAAGTATTGCCTACTAGTGGTGACGTCATCAGCCTGAGCAGCGGCAGTTCGGTGCCCCATGAGTGCGGTGGTGGGGACGGGAGGTAGTGCCGCGCTGCTGGGGGGCCACATGGGGTCCCCACACAGCGGCTCCGATCCTCCTCCCCCCGATGTGCTCCTTGCCCTCCTCGCACGTAACAAGGCTCTGGAAGGTAACGTACTGGTTACTTATGCTTTCTCCTTATCTATACGTGAGAGAATACTGTTAGAAATATACACTTTGTTTTTGATGTCCAGAAGGTAGCGATGTTGTTGTTTAATTCTTTATATTTATTTACAAACGATAAAGTGAGAAATTTACATTTGATTTTCAAGTTTGTGGAAGATAACGTATTTGTTATAAAATACTGTATTTTCAGTTCACCTACATGCTGTAGAACACAAGAAATCCAGATTTGATTTCTGAGTTTCTGGAATGCAACGTGTTGCATAATGTTCTGTTTTTATCTACGAGATACAGCACAGCAAGAAATACATGTTTAACTCTTGAGCTTCTGCAGTATGACGTAATTGTTACTTAATATTTTCCGTTCACTTAAATGCTGTAAATACCATAAAATATTAGCATTAAATTCTAGTGTTTCAGACAGATGTAACTGGAAGAAAGTCAGGTAGCAGGTACTTTCTTTTAAATGCAGAAGCAAAAGTTTGTCTACATCATGTAGCTAAAATTCCCTACTAAGCATGCAAAATGGAGCATTGATTAACTCGTTAATTAAAGGGTTAAGAAGGAAACTTCATCATACCATTCTATAACGAGAGTTGTGTCTTAACGAGAGTTGTGTCCGTTGTGCACAAGATCAAAAGCATTTTACAAAATAGGCAACACCAATACGATGAATAACATTACAGAATGTGTTTAATTAATTTCCCTGAATTTGCTATTCACAAGCCAATGTATCAAACTACTTTCTATAATATCAATAAAGGAAATTTAAAATTTTACTCAATATCTGTTAGGTTATATTCTCATATGAGCAATATAATAAAGCGCCTATGGTGAGGTATTATATATACTTTAGATTATTATTTCAGTGTCGTATCAGGTGAACTATGGAGTGTGTATATACAGGAGGCGATTGACATGTTCATACTGTTCCTGACACGATAAACATATGCACATATGAATATTTCAGTAGTCTCAGTTATTGTATATGCTATGTATATTTAATGAAGTATTTAGCACATGTGATCTTTACGAAATAGCATACAGTCTGCATGCGTATGTTGCTTTGTATGTAAACACGAAGAACGTTGAGTCCACTAGCTCTTAAACAAAGTTGCCAAGAGTTTATTACGAATTCAGTGTTATTAATCACCGTAAATTTATGCTAATTGACGGTGATTGACTGAAAAGTTCCCTTACGGTATTGTAGGTCGAGAGTTAAGTAGGATAATGAGTTGAAGTGAAGAACTTTTGGCAATATCTCACTAATTTTCTGCGACAACTATTGTGCTTAAGTGCAGCTTGCCTATAGTTTTTCTTTCAAGTTTCTCTTTTGAAGTTTTTTTTCTCTTAAGCAAACATTGTTTGAACTTGGAACGTAATAGCCCTGCTGCCATTATAATAACCATCATCATCGTGTTTTATATGTTCTTATACGCACATTTATCATTAATTCAATGCTGTAAGGGAATAGCTAAGTTGGAAATTCGCAAATGTGGACATTTCGGTAAGTTGTTATCGATATCCACAGCCGAAGTCGCCATCGACGATACGTATTTAATATCCGTGTTATCGACATTTGTTTATTTTCAACATTTATGCAATGTGTATGCCATTATCGAGATAAAGTATTTAAGATCTATGCTGGGAGCCAATCGACGACAATAGTAAACAAAAAAAGTGATTGAGTTATCGTTATTGATGTTGCCTTATCAAAGTTGGGCTTATTGATATCGAACTTGGGGTCATCTTGCTTGAAATTGGGGTTATCATTTTCGAAGTCGGGTTATCATAATAGGGGTTATAATTACATTACCAAAACCGACGTTATCATTTGAAACCGAGATTATTATTATCGAAGTTGGGTTTATCGTTATCGAAATCAGGGTTGTCGCTTTCGAGTGTCCATCACAGGTATAACTAGAATGCCTCGGTGGCGAAAGACCATCACCGCGGTAGGGGAAAATTCAACGAAGTCATTTTTGATGAACGAGGGTAGGGCACAGCCGCACTCTTTCCATGGATTAGCTCTTCAATAATAACATAGGAAAAAAATAGAGCGCCCAGTTCTCCAGACGATCTGCCGCCGACGATCTGGGCCTAGATGGCAAATTCGGCAGCTAGACCCAGTTTTTGACATGTGTCATATCTAGGGTAACCCACCAAACTCCCCACAAAAAATTAAGAAGATTGTTCAATTCCTTCGACAACTTTTTGAGTGGTCAGACATACAAACACACATATATATATGACGATTATAGAAACAGTTAAAGAAATTTTGGTACCCACGACGCGCGTTTCGCTGTTCTCCAGCTCATCAGGTGGGAGGATCAAAGTTGGTAAATTTAGTTCTTAAAATCTTGCGAAATTTAGAGAGGTTATCAT
>LQNS02276481.1:11216464-11240262 GCA_001587735.2 Parhyale hawaiensis | reverse complement strand
TTTCGTCAATTTTCAACTAAAGCCCGCTGCGTTGACTCCAATTACTGCACGTTGCAGACACGCAGATGTACCGAGAGCGACAGTTCGCACCCTGTCGAAGGTAAAAGGTCGGCACATCAGCATGGCAGTCTTCGTAGTAAATACAAATCCCACAATTAGCGAAAACACACCAAACAATAGCTGAAAGTTAACTTGAAGCGTTGGTAGGCCTCTGGTGATGATAATGAACTCTTGAAGATGCAGCATCCATATAAAACATTTGCAGTTTTCCGCCGCCTGCTGCACATATTGAATTAACTTGCCATGGCTTCTGAAATATTATTTTCTTGAGACGGCAAAATGTAGATGACGATTATAGAAGCAGTTAAAGAAATTTTGGTACCCACGACGCGCGTTTCGCTGTTATATATATATATATATGTAATTAAATCTTCAAAGAAAACATCACCTCCTTCACTTCGTTCGCGGGTGATAACAAGAGTCTATAAAAGAATTTATAGTATTCCGTATTATGACAAAGCCTCACCCACCGGTAGACATCGAGCATATTTTTTTTCTACTCGAATGATTGATCTAAATTTTTGTCTTCAATATATGGCCTCACGGGATGGCCAACGGTAATGCTTTGCCATTATGGAATTAGCTTGGACCGGGGGCGTCTATTGCTTTAAGTCAGAAAACGGGAGGGGTTCTGTGTCCTCAGCCGCAGTGTTCCGAGTGATTGCGTATCTCTTTTTAACGTCGTCATCAGACATGTTCGATCATCAGAGTTCAGGTTCATAGTTGAAAGACCGCGTCCAGTTGAGAGAGGTTGATGGCTCGTATCATGGACACACATTCTTCTCCATACAGAGAGCGTGATACGCACTGCAGCCAGATAGCTACATATTAGCCTAAGAATAGAATAAACTTTTAAAGCAGTTGGACATAATTACAGTAGTTGTAATAGAAATATTTTTCATCACTATTCGAAGCTGGTGCTAGCGTAAGCTGCGGGTTTTTGTTTCAGCAGTGATGAGGAAATTTGGTTGTGAGTTGTTTATTACCTCTTGCAAAAGCAGTGGCTAACGGCAATAGTCACTGCACGGGAGAGCCAAAGAGTTTCCTGTTTCCCTTGGTAGGACACTGGTAAAGTGGCAATAGTCACTGCACGGGAGAACCAAAGAGTTGCCTGTTTTCCTTTGGTAGGACACTGGTCAAGTCGCAATAGTCACTGCACGGGAGAGCCAAAGAGTTGCCTGTTTTCCCTTGATAGGACACTGGTCAAGTGGTAATAGTCACTGCACGGGAGAGCCAAAGAGTTGCCTGTTTTCCCTTGGTAGGACACTGGTCAAATGGTAATAGTCACTGCACGGGAGAGCCTAAGAGTCCTGTTTCCCCTTGGCAAGACACTGGTCAAGTGGCTGGAGCTGGCGCCTTCTGAGTCCTCTTATACCTAAGCTAACTCAATTGGGGAGTCACTCTAATCACTGGGAGAGTTTGCCCCTAATTCTCTCATATCATTGAGATCGAAGGCGCTCTTATAGAGATTGCAGGGCTCATCGCATCCACTGCAATCGGATTACGCCGACATGAGCGGCACTGTTAGGTCAGCCAACTCTACCGCCTTCCTTCCACTGCGGGATAGAAACGTCTGGAAAAAGTCATGATTTGCTCGGAATTTTTAAAATAGAAGTTGAATATTCACGGATCTTTTGAACACGAACGACCATTCCAAAAAGTGGAGTTGTTTTGACATTCAGTATGTGATAGTGCACTTACTCTTCTTACTCATATCTACAATATGTTCGTAAATATCAGGAGCTGCGTTTAATTAACTCTATTTCAGGTAGCGATTTTGTTGAATTTTAAACCTGGAACTGTTTCAATGAGAAGCTTTAGCGAATCCCCGCAAGTTTAATTTTTCCAGCTAGCAATAGTTTTTTTTTTTTTTTGCTTCTTCTTTTAGCTTCGTTGCAGACTATCCTTTCCTGTACATCCCCCACCGTGCAGCGAGCACAAAGTATCCCCTCCTTTATTCAGTCCCCCAGTCGTATAAAAAAAAAGCACATTTTTCATTTACTCCAGCGCCCTTCGAACAGGTCTCTCTGAACCCCCACCTCTCTCCCTCGTCTGCCCCCCCCCCTCCCCCAGGCTGTATACATGGATCGATAAGGAGCCCCAGCCTCGATGTGTTTGTTTGCAAAGGAAATATTTGATAATTTGCTATGATTGGGAGCGATTGAGAGTGCTGCAGACGGCCCGGAAAATCTACTCCCATAGGGACCTGCAAACCTTACGCAGCCTTGCCTCAGGGTTTGGTATCGTAACCGAGCTCTTAGGAAATAAATCCAAGCATCGTGGTACATAGATAACACCATTATTTTAATGAGAGACGCATTGGGTCTGAAATATGCTGCGTTTGAATTTTTTAATCGCAACCACCTCTGACGAAATAAATGTTGGTACCTTAGTAATTTTAGAAGAAACACGTATTGTGCATACAAACTGCAAAAATCGTACTTCGCATCACTGCATAAATAGCCTGCAAAGCTATGAATACTTTACGATTGGAGCAGCGAGGTCTTGATCCTATTATCTCACTCTGCAATACAGCGAAACTCCTACATAGGACTCAGACAGGCATGTTATCTTAGTTTCGGGAGAAGTCTCGAGTTGGAGATGAGAAGTGCTACAGTATATTTGTTTCCCTTACAATCGTAAAGCATTTCCATTGGCTAACACTAGAGGATATTGTCAAATTGTATGTAGAAAATAATACTAATCAAGCTTCGTTACACCTTATTGCTGGTCACTCAAAACAGCGTTGACTATCGCTACAATTCGCTGAGAGAAGCCAGGTGTGCTGGAAACGCACGTGAATGCGTGCCGAAAGCTTGTCCCAAAACCAGCACGCAAAAGTACACTGATAGCACATGTAGGCGTGCTCTAGACCCTCCAATCGGACGCGTGCTATGGCCAGGGAGCGCTCGCGCATCTTGGGATGCACGTATGAGCCAAGCAATTTAAAAAAAGATGCAGTTTGTTGCGCTGCCCATGACATCTATACCTACTTATGTGGCGTATCTGAAGTGAAGTATATGAGCAGAAAAAAAATCAGTTCAAATTCAACCCTAAAAATCACTAGTCCTCACTGACCTCAGCACAACTACACATTTTTTACGACGTTTGCACGCGTATGGGCATAGAACACGCCTCGCGCTTTGGCGTGCAAATGAGAAATATATATCAGAAAGTTGAACGCGTGCCAAGTCAGCACGTTTTGCGGTGTGGTAGGTTTAATGCACGCTTAAGCGGGCTCATACAGCACGGTGCCAGCACTTTCTAGACCGTAGAGCACGTTTGCATAAGTCAGGATTTTTTTGAGTGATAAACTCTCCAAATAGTATTGTATACAGTCCACGTTTCTAGATTTTCTCTATTTCGGGAATTCTCAGTTCTAGGAACTTACTCCACTTTAGGAATCTCAATTGGAGGCGTTGAATTGTAATGAAGCTTCTTTGTTGTTTGTGAGCTCCTTTGGGTGATTGGTCTCTCTGCCCTCCATCAAGCTGCTTGCATACCAATATGTACAGTAGTACTGAATTACTCAAGGACAGTAGCTGCCTCGCTAACTTTTCATTATTTTACTCGAATTTTCTTAGAATATAGTAGAGTGCAATAGTGACAGATTACATAATCATTAGTGTAACGAAGACATATTTTCTCCGCTTCTCAATTAGCTCAGATTTGTTCTGAAGGATATTTTACCTTTTTTCCCTTATTGATCTTGCATGGTCTCAATGTGACGATGATGAGCTCAGGGAAAGCAAAGATTTTACTGGAAAACTTTTTGTATCTACGCTGTCTTTGTGAGGCACTTCAGACGTCTACAAAACTCATAGATTTCAAAATTGTTGAAACTGGAAGCCCATTCACTCTTGAAACTTTTTTAATTTCCTAAAATTTTCAAGTGACTTCTTGTGCACTGCCGATTATTTCTTTCAAGGTTTTCCTCTAAATTGTATTCAATTGACTATGAAACACGTGCTTATCAGATTAAACAAATAAACTGGACAACTCGGAAAATAAATAAAGATATGAAATAGTAGAATTTGCCGGGATCACATGATGCAATTGTACGCTCAATTTATGAACGGATGTTCAGCTTAAGAAGGTTCCAGAGGTATCTTGGATACCGACTTCCATTGTGTAATCGGGAGGACGTGTGAGCTGAACGGCCGCTCACAAGTTGAGCGTGCGATTGTACCAAGTGGCTCGGCCTTGCATACCGGAGGAGACCAATTTCCGTAGCACTGCGTGCATTCTTATGCTGAAACCCAAATATAGGTAATTGCCCGCCCAACTTATGAGCGAGTGGACGTTGAGCTCATGCGTAGTCTCGAAATGCCATGAAAGTCGGTAGCTCATAAGTTGAATGTTCACTTGAATACTGTGGCTGTGGCATGACTGACTATAAAGTTTTGCAGTCTACCTTAGCAATGCGACAGCAAAACTCTCAGGGCAACAGTACCGTTAATGAAAAAATTGGAAGCCACGGCAACCAGGGAGACTATTAACTCTGGATCTGAGCATGGCTCACTGGTCAGCAGCAGCGAATGAAATTCCTAGGAGAGACGATCGAGAACCACAAGGTAGTGTGCTTGGCCCACTCCTGTTCAAAATTTAGGTCAATGAGCTTGATCTTATCATCCGCAGTAAGATCATTGACTTTGCAGATGACACTAAACCAATGGTTCTTAACCTTTTTTTCTTAAATTCCCCATTTTGTAGTGAGCCAACTCTTTATTCCCCTCCACAGTACTGTACTGGTCTGCGACCAATTCAATTTTAACCTATGCAGTGTTAGTACGTTGATACACGTGTCGTTTTTCCTGTCATTTTACGGCCTTTAATTTTAGTCTTAATCCTAATACAGTATGTCACCTTTGATTATGCAAATACAATTTTTAAATTTACTTTTTAAAATAAGTGTCGAATTTTGAAACATCAATATTAACTAAATGTATGGCTACGTTGCTAATATGAACAGCACTTGTAAAATAAATATTTAGCCATTTGCTAAGTTTATCATTCAATTTACTTATTAACGAGTTTTTACTGCTTCCTCAGATTATGCAGCAAGTTAATAAAACATCACAAAGAGGAAATAAATACATGTGAACATGAATATTTTTATTACTCGTCCAAAACCAAGAAATTATAACGAAGACAATTCAATGAACACTGAAATCAGTGTTCAATAGTGGTAAACAAAACAAGTTAATTTTGAACCAGGCACCTCCATTTTTCATGATTTCCTTAAGGCGATTATCAACAGACTTCGTCAGGTTTGATAGTTCAGATGGTGGAATGGAATCTGCAGTTGTTTTTACTGCATTCCACAGGCTTACTTTGCTCGAAAACTGCCGACCACCTTCATAGACCTTCCCTTTGATCAATGCCCAAAGGTTCTCAATGGGATTTGAATCGGGGCTATTCACTGGCCAGGTCATAATCCTTTTTGATTTAAATCCTCCATCCGTGAGCCAGTTAGCAGCGTACGGTGCTCAGCGTGAGGGAGCGTAATCGTGCTGAAATACCAATTTGGATCCGCGTGCGATAGTCAGCTCATCAAGTCATTTAATCAAGTTGGCCTCAAGAAACTGGCAGTACCTTTCTGCATCCAGTTTAACTTCTTCTGCCACTTCAAATGGGCCAATAAGGGTGTCACCTACTATCCCGGCCCAAAACATAACACCTCTACCACCTTGTTGACACTTGAGCCGTGTCTGTTGAGGTCGGTCATGGAGGACCCATCCAGACTCCCCTCCATCTGGACTATCAAGAGTGGCTCTGCATTCGTCAGTAAATATGACATTGGAGAAATCGGTTTTCATGTTCTCTTCAGCCCATTTGACCATTCTTTCTTTGAGTTTTGTTAGAAGTGGTCGTTTTATTGCCTTTTCCACTTTCCCTAGCTTCTGCAGAACCTCACATCTTGTCTTCCTGATTAGCACGGGGGCTCCAGGGTCTTCAAATATCGTCTTACTTATAGAAGTAATTTTCTAGCGATAGAAACCTTCAAATGCCGCATATCCCGAGCAGTCCATTTCCCCATATAGGCTCTATCCGGAGTTTTCCGGTTGACTTTACCTTCAATTGCATAAGCCTTAATTGTTCAGTGATCACGCTGTAATTTCTTGAAAACTTCGAGTGTTGTCTTACCAGAAGCCAATAACGAGGTCACTTTCATCTTTTCTTCACTAGTTAGACCGTTTTCCTTGCCCGTGTTGACTAGAGAGTGATATTGCATAATCTGGCGTAAAAGCAGAACCCCCCGCGTACGATAAGTAAATATTGCCAAAACGTGGGAAATGGTTCCGTTTTATTTTTCTCTAATTGTTTTTGTAGTTACAACATACCTGTGCACTAACTTACTCTTAACATTTGAAATGTTCGATACTTATCTTGAAAAATAAGTAAAAATATTCTAGTTGCATAATCAAAGGTAACGCACTAACTCACCGTATACTAAAAATTCGTGTATTTATTTATTTTGTGTTAAGAAAATAGGCGTAAAGTAGGCCAGGTTTCCGATTTTGTAATTAAGTTGCGTTTTCATGGAGATCAAGGATCAACCAGGCTGCAGAAGCTGACGAAAGTAGGATCCATATCCCCTTATCTGAATAGACTTCACGCTTGAAACGCTTCTTAAAATGGAACCAAAGATACTTGCAGCTTCTGGAGTCTGATTTTATAACTTTTATCTCTTAGATCACATCATATAAATTCAGTAGATGGTCAAAGATGCACTCACGAAGTGATGATTTTTCACGGAACAGTAAACGATTATTTATTCCAGCTTAGTAAATTTCTATGAAGGAACAGTTTTGCTTCATGGGCCAGAATTTCAGCACTTGAATGAAGCAGATTTTTGAGTTTGAAAGACAGTATCATGGCTATAGTGCACTCATATTGCATATAAGCTGAATGGAGTTGCATTCAAGCTTATAGCAGTGTTTAACTCAAAATTTGATTTCTGAGTGTCGATATGGAAGACCCAAATGAAAGAAGAAGTGGAATGGAGAAGAGAGAACCTGAGGATGAGAGTACGACGAAGGATCAAAGATGACAATGAAGAAACAAGTCAGAGAAGAGGAGCTTCCGCACCGGCCTGTATTAAACAAACATATAGATTAGCCTATTGCGTGAATTTATTTTTTCACGCACTGGGCCACTAGTGTGTTAGATTTATTGCTAACAGTAAGAGAAAATCTGTTATCAAGTCAGGAATGAATGTTTTTAAATATACACAGTAACTGTATCTACTTTAGGGATGTATGTTTGTAATGTGCACAATGTATGTTGGAGTTATATACTATTTGTTGATTATCTTATAATTTTCAATGCATACCTTAACATGCATGTGATATCAAAGCAATTAATTGAAATTTAGGACTGCAGTGTTAGAGAGGGATATTAGAATTAAAACAGTCTATAAATGGTTGTGATTTGTAAAGTAAGTGAGCATTTGGATGTAATGTAATAGATTTTGAAATACTACAGAGTTTTTTTTTGGGTGGAAACAAATGAACAAAATTCCTCACATGACAACTTCGCCATTCCCCACCAGTGGGGAATTCCTCACAGGTTAAGAACCACTACACTAAACTAAGTCACCGTGCAGTGTCAGACGACGATAGACTTCGGCTCCAAAACAAGACTTTGGCCGCAAATGGATTTCAACGTTGGCAAATGTTCAGTAATGCACATTGGACTAGAGAACGCTTTAGCATGACTGGAAATGAACGGAATAGAATTTACAGCCGTCACTTGATATCGTGACCTGCAAATGACCATCACAAACAAGCTGAAACACGGTTTGCAAGTAGACAAGAGTGCTAAAGTGCTAAGCAAAGTCGTGGGATTTATTACCAAGAATTTTGAATGCAAATCTAACGACACAATTCTTTCTTTGTTCAAAGCACTTGTGCCCCCACGCTTATAGAGTATGCTGTTCAATTCTTGTTGCCACGTCAACGTAATGCCTTAGACAAAATGGAGAGACTCCAATTCAAAGCAATAAAATTGATACTTTGCTGCAAAACTTACCGTACGAACGTCGCCTACACGAAGTCGGACTCATCTCTCTTTAGCAAAGACGACTCAGGAGGCAACTAACAGAAGCTTTCAAGTACTTCAATAGCTTCAGCTACGTGCCTCCACCAGAACTTTTTGACAGAGACATTTATGATGACCTCCGAAAAAAAAAACAGATAAAACTCAATTATCCAGTTGGAACTTTCCTAAGCCAGCAGTTTATTCCATATTTCATGATGAACATGTAGAATAGACTCCTCTCCGAAGCTGTAGGGACAAAGACCGGCAACGCGGTTATAAACCTCCTTGATAAACACTGGGAGCCACGCCATTCAAAACAACGAACTCCTCCTCCAAGAGTTTAAAGATTTGTAATTTTAGAGACAGTATATAGATTTTTTGTTTCTTCAGCAACATTATAAACAGTTCCTTCTTCATCACTATTTTATTTCTGAAAATTATTAGGTAATATAGCATGTCAATAGACAGAGCATACAGTATGAATTTCAAAAGCGGCAGCTACCTCTCAAAATTTTTGTCCTAAATAAAGGATTACTTGTAATTTTTATAAATTCTGAAGTGAATAAGCATACATATGAGGCTCAACATGAAGTATCTAACACTATAAACTGTACGCAAAAAAATTTATTGTCGAGCACGCTCGGGCGTAAATTCCGGGGTCTCTTTGGGGAATGGGCCTGTTGGTTCGTCTACTGCCGCCTATCTAACCTAATCTAAATAGGGACCTATCCGGCATTAGTGCATGGTGCTCTGCCTGGAGTATGAAGCTGGATGGTGGCAAGTCTACGATTGTCTGTCGGCTTTGGACACTTTTACCCCAGCATCTACCTCTGAAAATAGATGACTCAGTGCTTCATGGGTCTAGCTCTCTGGAAATTCTCGGTGTCCGTTTTGATGAGAAGCTTATGTTTCCAGCGCATATCAGTCGTCTTGGGTCACGTGCTTCGAGTAAGACTGGTGTTCTTCTTGCGTTAAATGTCGTGTTCGGTGGCAGAGACTTCGTCCACAGATGCTTTTTTTCATTCCTGCTGCCTTTGTTGAAGTATTGCTCACCGGTCTGGACATAAGCTGTAGCTTTTCACTAGCGACTGCTGGATCAACTTGTTGCCTCAGCCAATAGGCTGTATGCTGAGAGTGATTTGGTGAATGTCCTACTGGCTTGGTTGTGCTTAAAATTCAAGAAATTTTGAAAAAATTATACCAAGGATTCCCTACGAAGTATTCATCAAAATTGTCGACTCCAAAGCTCGTTTTTCAAGTTCGGAACAACTTAATGCTAATAATAGGGTAAGATTATGTCGATTCAAGTAAACAAACTAAACACACTGTTAGTCTTATTCTACGCCTGACAGCATATCGTGGTACTACGATGACGCTTTTACCTAAAGCACACGGAATTACCGGAATGAATTTGTTCCTTGCTCAAAATTCTGTCCCGTATCCTACCTACCTGACTGCATATCACTGTAATGCGACAGCACAATCTCTTGCTCTTTATCCCGTCATGAGACGGACGAAATTGCCGGGCAGTGTTTGTTGTCGAGCAGGAAGCATTGTGTGTATTGAAGCGTGGCCCATAGAAGCAGGCTTGTCAAAACACAGAGCAGACCAACTGTTCCCTGCACCGACCATTCATAGCAACCAACTGTGCAAATGCTCCCTAAATTGGAGTGAAGAGAGCTGGAGTGCCCTCAAGTGGAGTGAAGTGCAGGGACACTTCTTTAGAGGAAGGGTGCTGCCACTGAGATGCCAGCAGTGATAGCGATGCACTTGTGATCGTTTGCTTTCGAATGCTATTGATACAGTGAGACACACACGCACACACACATGGCTCGCAGAGCGGGGTCTCTGATGATCATTTGTTTAAAGAATAACCTTCACGGTACTGCTACAGCTAGTCGCGGCGTATGATGTGAGTTTGTGACAATAACCTATTCGCATGGCCTGTACCTGAAGGCTTCTGACAATCAATTGTCATTCTATACAGTCCAAACAGCCTGTAAGAATACCTCCCGCCCGCGGAGAAATATACGATAAATAAATAAATGTAGGACATGCTAGTGCTACTTTACTATGCCACATCATGTGAATTTCTTATGATGACCCATAAAATTCGCCACACATGACGACCTGTATATGTAATAAGGGGTAGATGAACATTCAATTGGCAAAATTTTTTACTTACAGATGAAAGTTTTTATTGTAATAAATCGAAAACGAGAAATATGACTCGTATACAATTCTCTTTTAAAAATACTAAGCTGCTTGGACATTATTCATTTTTTTTAGAGTGGAGGGGGAGTATACTTATTTGAAATAAAGCTTTTCTGCAGCTGAAGTGCTGTTGCTGTTGCAAATTTGGATTATGATCGACACACTCCGCTCACGAGAAGTGTAAATTAAAACTTGGGTGATCATTTGTTATTGTGTCATACGTATGAAGCAAGCTCACCACATCTGTGACGTAGCGTTCAATACTCTATGGTGCATTTTTTTTTATCAAATGATAGGCAAAATTCGCCATGCATGACATGCAATGAAGTTCAAAAAATGATTATTCAAGTAATTTTAAAATGAAGCGACTGACATTGTTAGATTGTGTGGATTAGGTGATGTAATACATATATTTATCTTGTCAGTAACGGTGATGGATAGATTTTGAAATAGATGGCCTGTGAAGAAACCCAATATAAACATAGTAACACAAATACAGCTTGTTGATTGTTTGCCCTATCACTGTCAAATATGAAAAATTCATTTGCTTAATGGCAGTAGGACAATTTTTTTTGTCCAATCCAGAATTTTTGTAAATTATTGAAAACGTCTGAAGGCTTCGCGGCAGCTGGGACTGTTGAATGTCATTTCCTTTCAACACAGAAGCCTTATCTACTTTAAGCTCATGATTGGCACGTTGAGTATATATATATATATATATATATATGCAACGTCGATGAGGGAAGCAGTAAAGAGACTCTTTAGGGCAAAAGTGGAGATTCACTGAAGTAATTATTGTTCGCCATCATTTTATGATGGTGTTGACGCTCCCAGTTGTTTCAAAGGCCATTCGTCAGACTACTGTTCAAATAAGCTTGTATCATCTTTGGTACCGTATAAGCACAAGTAAAGCAGATTCCTGACACTGAGTGACATAATTAGATAACGCAGTTTAAAATACTATGGTTATCGTTTGTTAATATACATACCTGATCTGTGTAAAACCTTTTTCGAATAGGGTCCACACAGTAATTATTTTTCTTTCGTTGGTTGCTAATTGTAACTTCATTAACTTATGAAAGATCGGGTGGGTCGGAGGGGCTCACAGCGATCTAGAAAACTTAATCCAATTAGCTTCGATTTGGGTGGAATGCGATCTAGAGTGTTAGATGCATCATTTTAGATAGTTTCATAAGTTAAAAGCTTCACGATTACGCTGGGACATTAGATAAGTATACAACGTAGACGATAGCTAGACCCTAGGTGATTATGAAACAAACATAGTAATAGATAATAGGTGATTATGGATCGGATATGTTAAGTGAATAATACATTGATTAGGAAATGAGAATGCTAAATTTCAGTAAAATTCATAGCAAGTGAGATGACGCCCAGAATAATTTATATGTTGGACCGTTTGAGCGCTCATAGTACAGAAGGGATAGAGCTCATTTCTTACAGCGACATTATATAGTGTATCGCAATGGGGGACCGTACGTAAGGAGCTCCATGTACAGTGTACTGCACATGGCTTACACCAATCTAATAGTGTCAATCATACAAAAAGAAAATGTTAGATTAGCTTACCCCATTGCTGGAATGCTTAGTCAGCACGTAACACACAGTTCCGGGAAAACAAGTCGACATAATGAGTCAAAATTTGTCCTGTCGTAATACTGGTCTGAGTTCAACAATGATAAAAAGAAAATTATACCTGATGTGAAGTATGTACTTTGAGATACGAGTAAAACTAAACTGTACATTAAATAGAAGCTCCATGAAAATCTTTTGTAACGCTGTGACTGCAGTCGAGTCCTTACATTTATTCTTTACTTTCATCTAACTCAAGTGTCCGGAACATCCTGATCTACGCAATACAACGAGCGGCTCCGTACGCGCCTTTTGTAGGTCTCGCACGACCGTAACTCGCTTCCTTCCACCCTCCTGCCGGGCACGCGCTGGGCCCGACCACCTGTCCCCTATTGTTCTAATTTTATGCATTTCCACAAAGGGCGAAAGGATCTTGTGTTTTTTTTATCATTATTATTTTTTTATCATTCGATGCTCCGTACAGTCTCACAGCTTAGTCAACCCGCTGACAGACTAACCGGAGAATTTCCACCCACCAGTTGCCTAGTGTTTGGAGATTATTCATACTAAATTTAAATGGTATTAAAAGTGAGAATTATTCCGTTGAGGGTTTAAACTTTTAGTACCTTAACAGAAGACATTCGTGATTATCGCAGATAGAGCTATTACTATGGATAGAGCAGTTTAATTCAGGTTATATGAGGTCAACAGGCTTGATGTCATACCACTCTCATGTTTCTTGAAGTTATGCTGTTTCTACGAGCAGCGACATTTTGGATTGACGTTTGAGTGTTGTTGCATGAACACGAATGCTCTTTTATCTTATTTAACACAAAATGATATCAAAGTCGGAAAATTGTGTTACACTGCTCCTATTTAAAAATTTTACTGGTAAAGGAGATGTAGAAAATTTCTGTACATGCAGTATCACAAAACGTAGTTCGGGAAGCAATCAATGGAACTTGACTCGCGTGTTAAACGCTATTCTTTTATTGCCTTCAATCAATTCCTTCAGTTTACTGTAAATAACGGATTCCTTTACTACTATTAAAGTGAATTACTGCATGACAATTCAGAAACTACTACTTTCTGTAAACAAAACTCTTAATGCCTGATGTTATTTATTTTATAGGTTTTACATTCTTTTTGCACTGCCAAGCCAGCTGGTTTAGTAAACATCACTAGTAATTAGCTTTTATTAAGAACACAATGGGTTCACAAAATATGCTTACAAGTACAAACAAAGTAGCCAAAATTCAACCTAGTAATCTGTAAGCCACACAGAAACATAATGAAATAACCTACCCTAATTAAACCGGCACGGCCCGGTTATTCAAGCTCCTTCTAATGTGTTCTGTATGTCTTTCGAATTTGACAGGTAAAACAGCTTCATCTATGAACAGTAAAGCAGTTTCCCTTTGAGAATAGTAAAACAGTATATGCAGAAGTATGTACTAGGTTATATCCTCTGCAGATATTTAAACAGTATATCTCTGGAACGGTAAAATAGCTTTCCTATGTGAAGCAGTTTTCCTTTGTGAATAATAAAATAGTATTCCTCTGTGAACAGTACAACGGTATACCTGTATGAACAGTAAAACAGTTTTCCTCTCTAAAGCTGTTTTTCTGGGAATAAGAAACAGTATTCCACTTTGTATAGTACAATAGTATACTTCTGTGAACAGAAAAAAATAGTTTTCTTCTCTGAAGCATGTTTCTTCAGTGAACTGCAAAACTATTTTGCATTGTGAACAACAAAACTTTTTTCTACGCAAACAGTAAAACAGTTTTCCTCTGTTTCAACAGACACAGCGACGTATACGGACGCTTTGATGTACAAACACAGAAGAAATGGCTATCGTGTGACCCGACCCCAGTAATTATCCCCCCCCCCTCCACCGACAGTCTCCGTCGAATCGCTTACCTGCACAGTGCACCCCCCCCCTCCCCCACTCGATAAAGATCAGTGGCACGTATCCGTCTCGCTAATTATTTCCTTTTCTTTGTCGAAGAAAATGTCAAACTACGGAAAGCGCGTCGTTTCCTGAACTGCCATCAATGAAAGCAATTTGAATAGCTGCGCAGTTTGTCCAACTGCCCAAATCGGTGGGACGGCGACGACAGTTATCCGTTACTGCGGTTCCTGCAGTATCGTGCCAATCCCATGCTGCATTGGCAGCCCTGGGGTCTAATCCGGAGCTGTGGTTTCAGTGATGCCACAGTAATCTACTGCCGCTTTCTTTATCGGTGATACATTTTAGATATTTTCAGAAGCACATTTTTCTCTCGTCGTACTTAGAATCTTTTCATTATTGCCATAAGACTTTTCAAAATAAGGTTTTTAGTAGTCACAGTCGGGACCACACAAGTCTTAGTGCGCAATGATGCATGGGCTGCTATAAGTCCCTAACCAGTGCTACCGCTGGCTGCTGTAATATCAATAAAATGTTCCTTAATTATCAGTACGAAGTATAATTCTGTCAGAAGAGACCATCACTGGCGATAATAATTTAATTTTACGACACGGAAATGATCAATATTAATTTTATCGCCCATCTATCTCCTGTGCTGATAAATCTGCATTTCATGCTAATAAATAAATGCATCCTTTGCGTCACCGTACACATTTTATTTTTATTTGTGTCTGAGATTGCTCTGTTAATTAGAAAAGATGTGAAGCTGCATAATCAGCCGCATAGGAGGGCATCATTATATGAATCTGCTCCAGCCATCACCAGGATAGAGACGCGTATGTATCTCAGTGCATGTACGTACGTAAGCGGAGCAGCTATCCATACTGCGAAAGAAAGTTCGGAGCACAAACTACATACCTATAATAAATGAGAAAGCTAAAAAATAATGCAGCAACGAGCAGACAAACCAGCTTGTCTCTTGTTCTTACCCAGCATATGAAACTTCAATGACCGTAAAAGAAAATTTACTGTTTTCAGTTTGCTAAAATACTATAAAATCGAAGCTCTTACGAGTTACTGACTGGTTGGTCAAAGTCGATTGGGTTAAGCTCAATAGTTTTGACTTGTCAAGGACCTCAGACAGATGCGTTGACTTCGCCTCGCTCCATAGAGATCAAGTGATTTGACCATAATCGATTACTCTTGAGACTCCTAGAAACTCATTCCTGCTCCGCAAAATGGAGGTTCCTCTCGCCGCTAACGAAATCGGATTGATGCTATGACTTGCCACACGATTCGCAGGCGCGAAACTAACGCTCTTGTTTGAAGTCCCGAACCAGTTAAGTCTAGTGGGCCTAGCTTAATTTAATTGTGCCGAGTCACTCAAGAGCAACTCACTTTTGGTAACAACAATACAACGTTTAAAACAGTGCTAGAAAATTTTACCTTCACTGCATAGTTTATAATATCCCGAGCAGACCGTTGCACTGGCCCAGCAGCATAATATGTTATACCTCCGGGAGAAACAAAACAGAGAGTAGGTTTTTCCCTTGGGTGCCGATATTGTTCCAAGCTTCAGACAGATATGCTGGTTTCGACTCGCTAGTTTCAGTTCCAGCATTGACTGTTAATCGGTAACCCTTGAGGAGCCCAGGAACTCAATCTGGCCCCAAAAAATGGAGTTTTCGTCCGGTTCGATGACGTCGAGTCGCTTCCAGCGCTTCTAAGTTACAACACGACTGAAATTGGTAAAGCCAGAGCTTCTGTCAGAAATTTCGGACATGCATGGCCTCGAAGGTTCAATTTCGGCTCCCAATCGAGCGTGCCGTAAGTTATGTGGTGAAGTACTGCCTCCGCCCATTACTTGCCAGCTCCTCTTTTTCCCGCCCGCTTGTATTAAAACTTCTTCTAGACACACGATAACACGAGTTCTATTGCCAGAGGTCTGAATTTGTTTATAAATTGGCCATTGGACGTATCTGGTTAGTATGTTAAGAAGTTAACGCTATCCAAAGCAGGCTGCGTTATGTGGCTGCTCGTGATTCTTGTCCTGTTATATTCCTACGGAAAACACATTTGCAGCGGGGCAGCCCAACCTGTTACTGTATTTAGTGACGCAGATAATGGATAGTATATGAGTACTTTACAATACCTAAACGTTTATAACTCTTTCGGTGTGGTGATGGCATCAATTAATGCCAGCAGGTAGGTGTGTTTGTTTATTTTCAAAATCTACGATTTGTTTCTTTCGCTTAAAACTCTGGCATACGAATAGACAGCCAGATTTTCATTAATTAAATGAACGTAGGTGAGCTGCTACTGTATGAGAGACTGGAGAGAGAAGAATGTCCGTAGGGAAAAAAGTATTCGTTTTACTGTCCAGTCTCGATAACTTTTGATCACACCCCAATCTTGTTAATTTTAACGTGCATTATAAAATGCAACTATTACACCAATTTATGTGCATCTTTCGCTTCAGGTGAGAGAGAAAATGCAATCTACAAATGATGTCTTGCAGGGGCGTACTGTAAGTGGCTGATATATATGCACTCTGTAGTGCATTTAGCGTATCTTGTATGCAACTTTGCTAATAGCATAGAATTATGTAACATTAATCATTACACGAATTTTGTAACATTAGTCATTATACGAGACTATGCAACATGAATTAACAGGTGAAATTGTGAAACACTTCATTTTCAGTGATTATAAAACATTCTTATTTTACGTTGAACTTTACGCCATATCTTACTATCTGGAACTATGAAGCAAGAATTAGGGCGCTGGCACACCAAAAGCAGTTCAGCGAGAAGCTGGCACGCAGGCTGACAGTTTTTGAGAAGCACGGAATGCATTGGAGCGCGCACACACACCAAACAGCGGCAATTGAGCAGGCAGCGGCAGTTGTTCGGTCTGTGCGCTCCAATGCATTCCCGTGCTTCTCAAACACTGCAAGCCTGCCTGCCAGCTTCTCGCTGAACTGGTTTTGGTGTGCCAGCGCCCATACAGTTGACCATAGGGAAGCAAAAGCTAGTGCGCGGCGACGGTATGGTTTGTGCGTGTCCGTTCTGCATGTCACAGGAGTAGAATTTATCATAACCGCAGAGTGTGAACGCACCTACACACACACACGCTGTAAAAGTCTGAGCCGGCAAATTTTTTTGTTTTCACGGTGCAATCGTTCTGTACCTATACGAAATCACTAAATTTTACTAAAGACATTGCTGCAATGATACAAAATTCTACCGAAGAGATTGTAGTAACAAATGGCAAGAAGTTGAGAATAAAATTATTTGATAAATTATTGATATTTGGGATGTATGAGCAGTAATATCTTTGGAAGTTCATTTTAGAGTCATGCGATTCTAACCTTTAGTAGTGAATGATTCAATGAGTTACAGCACAATATTCTTCAGTAAATTTATTTTATCGGCCCTCACGAGACTTCATTGCCATGTCTAACTTGGTTTGAATATCGTTTCGCTTCGAAAGCCCAGGGGTCGCCAGCGTAGCGTGCGGCACGTTCTAGTGCACATGGAGGGATTACATAGTGTAGACAAAATGTAGTACCCCATCATTGCGCGCAGAGCAACACTTACATGTAGGATGCATGGCGGCGGAGCCAAATTAATTAGCGAATGCACGTACTGGTTCGTGCCATTGGTAGAGGTCAGCATTACCGTGTCTCAAGAAGTTGGATTCGTGCCATGTCTACCCAGCATTTGCATTCATGCTGAACGTATCGCTTCAGAGTCGAACTGGATAAAGCATACTTATACAGCATACATATACAGTATATATATATATGTTTTGTGGAAAATACCGATCATGCCGTAGCGTAAATTGAGTATATTTTGCTATATATTTAATATTATTGCATTATATATTTCTTATACACAGGTATATATACTGTACAATATGCATACACATAGGTCGGTAGGGTATGATAGGAGAAAGCAGTGGTTAAGACTCGCGCGTATGGGGAAGGTAGGGGCGGTAATTGTAGAGACGGACAGTTGCCATCGCTCCGATCAGCCCAGCAGCTGCTGGCCGAGCATACGCCGTGCTGTTGCCCTCGTCTGTCTACATCTCTGGTAAATGCTGGTTGAAATCACCGAATAATGTATAGAATATAAGGCTGTATTCGTTCTTCCCGCGCGCACAAAGTTTCAAAAGAACTAGTGTTGTTTCTTGCTCATGTAATTAAAGATACTTGTATGAATGTAATTGAGGAAAATGTGAAGAGACTGTTCCATGTCCATCCAAAATTCCAGAGAGTTGTTAATGCAACAAAAACTAATGGTACGGAAAAAAGTGGGATGTCCGCAGTATGTGGGGTGTCTGCAGTACGGTATGTACTACAAGAAGCAAACAATACATATATACATCACTTGAAATTCATCCCGAAAAATCACTAGTCCTCACTGACTTCAGCACGACTACGCATTTTCTCCGACGATTGCACGTGTATGGGGTAAAACACGCCTCGCGTTTTGGCGTGCACGCGCGAAATATATCAGAAAATCTAAGGCGTGCCAGGTCTGCACGTTTTGCCGTGTACTAGGCTCAATGCACGCCTAAGCGTGCTCATACAGCACAGCGACAGCCTGTTCTAGCGCTTAGAGCACGTTTGCAAAAGCCAGGATATTTTTGAGTGAGCTCTTTTTTGTCACGCTTTGCGAAAACAGACAGGCAACTTTGGCCATCCTGGCGAAAAATAAACCAGGTTGCAGATGATGGCAAAAGTATGGCAAACCTATATACATAGATGCAGTTTTTACTTTGCTAATGTTAAAATCTAAGCAGTGACAATATCTACAGCTTCTCTTAGCACTCTCATGAATCCTGATTTGTACCCTCGTCTCACATCCAAACTTGATCTGTTCTGAGTCAACGCTTAAGTTAACTACGTAATCAGCGGTGTAATGAGTACGACATTCTTTTTCTTTCTAATTTTTCAGTTTGATTTTTCTTTTGAAAAAGCAGCTCTTTTCTCAAACAAAACTTTACCGTATATTCATACGACATCATGGCGTATCGATGATTCGACGCTGAAATTACATCAACAGTGATACTTGACTGCGTGGTAAAAATAAAAGAAAGAATTATTTTCCTGCGTGTCACAGAAAGAACAGTCTTGGCATCACACACGTACACGTCTCTGCCTGTGGCTTGCGCTGCTCAACCGAATTTAAGCCTAGACTGCCATTTTCATATGTTCCTTCACGTTGGCAGTTGCAATGAATCCTACATAAGCAAACTGGCCAAGAAATTGTCACTATTGAGCAAGTATCGTCAAAAAGTTGTCGCCGTCGTTTGTAATAAACCTATCAAGTGTTAACTCTTTGTGCGGAAATAGGGTTATATCGGCAATTGGGTATTTCCCTTCCTGATTACATAATAAATTTTATGCTTGCTAGTATCGCGGCTAACAGTGCACTATTCATCGCCATATACTGTACCTATAGCATATACCGCCTATTGTATAATGCACGATATCTATTTGCAAGAGTGAATAACTGCAACGCCGCTAAATTTGCAGGTTTGTGACGTCACAATTGCGTCACGCCACTGTTGCAGGGAGGAATCTTTGATATTTCCACAGTTTTGTGACGTAATTTTGACGTCCCAAACCTGGAAATTTAGGAGCGAAGCGCATTCACCCAAATTTGACCCAACTACCTTCTGTAAATGACCTGTGGTAAAGCCCCGTCCAGACTATCGCTCATAAGTGCGAAAAATGCCTGTGCAATTTCGAAGAACGCAACGAAAATCACACGGCAGCGACCACATTGTCGCACTGCACGAGTCTACCGCTCGCGCGATGCTCTGTCTGTTTGTTCAGAAGTTCAGAACTTCGTTGCTCACGCTCTGTTCTAAAAGAAAGCTACACGTTTTATCACTATTAATGACTATTAATATTAACAAGCAGTCATTGTGAATACAAATGTTGTTTATTTACGTTCTCAGCAGTTAAAGAGCGAACTACCAACTGCAGCTTGGGTTGACCTAATAATAATTATAATTATATTATTAATAACTCGTTTATTTCTGATAAGGATGCAATATCCAACAAGGTTAGGGCACAGCTTGAGATATTCTTACTTAATGCTAACATAACATAAGAATAGTACTAAACAATAACATATGAGAGATTTAGAGTTTGGTCTGATGAGAGTTATTGGTACAATGCCTACATGTTATTAATGAGATGATATTGACACTATTTTCCGTTGGGAGAAACGTTGTTATACAGAGCTAAGGCGATAGGCCTATGTTTGTATTATATATAGTATGCAGAAGAAAATTAGGCTAGGGCAAAATGTTGCTTACTTCTAAATGGTACGTTTACAAGGTTTTTTGACACCTTTCGGTTGCGGTGTACACGATGGTGTTTTCGAGAGCATGCCAATACAATCATACGATGAACTTGGAGAATACTTTCAAATCGACTGTCAAGTAAAGAAATTTTTAGGGTAAGGTTACTCAACAATTTTCTGTTCCCAATAGGCGGTGCAAAGTACTCGAACTCTTTGTATTATCCTAAAAACATGATTGCGTGTCCAGAAAAGGTGATAAAATGTTTACCGTCAAGTAGTTAGCTCTACAAATGTCACTGATGCTTTAAAGTTTTATATTTCTCTTCAAATTTTCATTGAATTAAAACTCAAAGAAACTTAATGCTTTTTTTAATGTGTATATTGAAGCAAAAAAATTGTACAGGACACCCAATTTATTGGCTTTGGTAGGGAGGACCAAAAGACTTCACGGTGAACTGACATTATTCACTGCCTAAATCGCGCGGAAAATTCCAGCAAGTTGAACGCTCGCGATAACTCACAAGGCTGCGATTGGATGAGGAAAATTCACAACGATCTGCAAAAATACCACAGTGTGGACGGATTATTGCGGTAGTCTGAGCGCTGCTTTGGAAACAGATCGAGAAAACAACTTGGCCCATCAATCGATCAAACAGTCTACGGACGAAGAAAACGACTGGGGCGTTCTATCTGCTAATAAATGAGAACTTCCTAGGGAAACAGTTTTGCCACTCAGGCATCTGATACCACAAGCATAAATATCATCGGAGTCTTCGACATACTCAGTCTTTAAAAGATATTTTAAGGAAGTGCATGCACTTTGTATGATTTGAGAAATAAATCTGATTCCTGGACGGTAGCCTCCAAATGAAATTTCACAACAGAATCAACTTTTCGACATCCCATTAAACTTCATTAGTACCCGTTGATAATTGGCCACACGGTCTTAGCAAGTATAAATGCAGTGGTATTGTGATCTGTCAAATATGTATAGTACGGATCACGGATGAATGAAACTAATTTCATGGCAAATAGCAATACTATAAAGAAGCTATAAAACACATTATAAGTATGCATGACTCTGAAGTGAAGTTTAAAGACTCTTCGCGTTCGAATGAACTCATGCTTACGAAACTTTACGCCACAGAGTGAACCAAGAAAATGTAAAACAGCACTGAGCAAAACCAGTACATGATGAGGGCCAGTGCAGCAGATGCCACCTTACTGTTCGGAGGCTGGGAATAATTTTTAAGGAACTGCTGTAACAATAATCGGTGGTCATCTGCTTTTGTTTTGGCTCTGTCGGCGCGATGAGTTTAGAGTCCAGTGGTTAGAATTCTGTGAAATTTATACCATTTTTTTACTAATTTAGGAAAAAGTTAACAATGAAGGTTGTTTAGTAGCTAGTGCCTTTTGAGCACACAAAACACACAAATTTACGATGTTACCACCTCTTTACAGGGCTAAAACTGACTTCATTTGACTTGCAAGCGTGTAGAAAGTTCCCTTGGGTAGGTGTGCCTGTTTGTAGACCGTGACACCATCGTCACGCCTGAGTGCGGCCGTCACACGTGCCTCTACCAGGCCCCCGTCGTCACGCCCGTGACCGACTTCGTTACCGTATAACGCCTAACAATACGCGCTCACGCATGAGTGACACTGCCCGCTGTTACGTCATTTGTTGGCGCTGCTAACAGTTTTGGGGTATCTTGCTGCTGAGGTACCTGGGTTGTGGTGTGTTAATGAAGTATACCTGAATGATTGGCAGCTTTTGAGTACATCTTACCTCTGACGAACCGTTTTTATTGAGGTTCGCCTAAAGTTAAGGTACTTTTGGTTGCATCTTACCAATGACGGACCTTTGTTGTTTGGATGGTCTCTTATTACTGAGTTATATTTGTTTTATTTTGGGGTTTTTGGGAGTATCTGTAAGAGGTGAGTTATACCTGTTTTATTTTGGGGTTTTTTGGAGTATCTGTAAGAGATGAGTTATACCTGTTTTATTTTGGGGTTTTTTGGAGTATCTGTAAGAGGTGAGTTATACCTGTTTTATTTTGGGTTTTTTTGGAGTATCTGTAAGAGGTGAGTTATACTTGTTTTATTTTGGGGTTTTTTGGAGTATCTGTAAGAGATGAGTTATACCTGTTTTATTTTGGGGTTTTTTGGAGTATCTGTAAGAGATGAGTTATACCTGTTTTATTTTGGGGTTTTTTGGAGTATCTGTAAGAGATGAGTTATACTTGTTTTATTTTGGGTTTTTTTGGAGTATCTGTAAGAGGTGAGTTATACTTGTTTTATTTTGGGTTTTTTTGGATTTTCTGTAAGAGGTGAGTTATACTTGTTTTATTTTGGGGTTTTTTGGAGTATCTGTAAGAGATGAGTTATACCTGTTTTATTTTGGGGTTTTTTGGAGTATCTGTAAGAGGTGAGTTGTACTCGTTTTATTTCGTTTTTTTTTTGAGTATCTGTAAGAGGTGCTTGTGTTTTTGGAAGTTTTGGCCGTATCTTGACACAAGTGCCTAGAGCGTTGGTACTGTATTTTGATCCCAATGTAGGCCTATTTGTATTTTGATCCCAATATAGGCCTATCTGTGCTTCTTGAACTTGATTTGCAGGACTGGGACGCTAGGATCATTATGTGCTAAGAGACTAAGATTTCTCCAGTGCCGTGAGACCCATAATAATAGTTTGTTTGGTTTAAAAAATATTTTTCTTTTAGAGCAAACAGTTGTCCAAAATTTTAATAAGTAGCACAGAAAAAGCATGTTCATTTTTACTATATCATTGTCATCATTATTTAGAAGTCTGGTATACAAATAATACAAAAAATCGTTTTTTATAGTCTGGCATATTATTTCAACCACGATTTTAATATCTCGAGTTTTTTTTCACATAAACGTTTAACGCAAAAGAATATTGAAATAATTAAAATTAATTTAACCAACCTACTATTCAACGTAAAACAAATTTATAGCGAAACACCGTTTTTTAAGATAACTGCCGTTATATCGAACGAAGTATAAAAATGCCTTCATTCATGGACTCAGTTCGATTTTTAATTGTCGTAGCATCGACAGACCTTGAAGTAATTTCTATGTCATGCCACAATTCCTGTTTTGAAGTGACATACTCACCATCATCGTAGATTTCCCTCTTGGCGGCCCAAAATTTTTTATTAGAATTCAGATCTGGATAATTTGACGGCCACAACATCCACCTTTCATCCTTGAATCCCAGAGAAGCCAGATACTTCTCTGTTGCTTTTATACAATGAGTAGGGGCAGTATCCTTAGCGAATGCAAACTTTTTTTGATGATACAAACTTTGCTTATCAAGCATTGGAAAAAGAGCTTCACTAGTCAAGAGCTGGCTCAAACTAACGGAACTGATTCATACTCCTTCTCGAACCATGATGGGGACAATAATGTAATTATTAATGATGCCTGCTCACAACAATACTCCACCTCCACCTTGGAGGAGACGAAAACGTAATACAATTTCCTGTTAATCCCAACCAGAGCAACGAAACTGATACCTCAGCTGAGAAACAAGTCGTATGAACTCCGCCTGAAAGAACTGGGTCTGATCTCTCTCGAGCAAAGACGACTCAGGGGGCAACTAATAGAAACATTCAAGTACTTGAATGGCTTCAACGACG
>LQNS02276481.1:11185995-11215874 GCA_001587735.2 Parhyale hawaiensis | reverse complement strand
CCATTCCTCTACATTCTACTAACATAATGGCAATAGCTCATAGAGGATCGGGGTGTAAGTCCCGGTGTCTTTTTGGGAATGGGCCTTTTGGTTCGTCTACTGCCGCCTATCTAATCTAATCCTTTGGGGCGCCCGCACGTCAGGGCCATCCAAGGTGGCTTCTGGTCTCATTATGTAAAAAAAAACAAATTGCATATCCTGTTTCATGTGTGTACGACCACAGTCAACTCTAAATTGCATAAGCCGTTTTATCATTGAAGGCCTTCTCTCAAGAGATCTTACTGCTGTAATGGAGCCTAGCGTACGGTTTAAAGTGATTTTTGACACATTGCATTGACCTGCATCTCCATAAATTGTATCACTGGTGCTTACTGAACACTTTTTCACTTGACGCTTTGTGCTTCCTTTAAAGTCATCACTACCAGTTTCCCTTATCAGACCTTTGCTTTCGACTGCAGAGATCATTCAAGAATCATTGGACTGTTTTGACTTGTTCACCTAATTAAGTTTCTTGCAATGGCAGTGGGATGAAGATCTTTTTACAGTCTCTCTCATAATAAATGTCTTTTCAGTACCAATGCGTAAAATCCTCAGGACGTACAAGATTAAATATCAGTTTATTGAACTAATGTCGTGGCTTACCTTCATCTGTTAAAAAGCAGGAACAAATTAATACTATGGCTAGAATTTCTCAATGAAGGATAAAGAAATGTAGCCAAACAGTATATATATGTATATACACACCGAGTTTCACACTTTATTTGAATTTGATAAGAGTACTTCCGCTCAAAAGTACTTTAAAAATACAATAATTAGTGGGACTATTATCACGGGTCGCACTAAATACTGTTCGGGTTACCTGCATATAGCAGCGCCAAAATAGCAGCAATATTTGCTGAGTAGCTTATAGGAATAACAATATACGATTCCATCTTACTCTGGATTATCTGCCAGCAGCAATAATGTGTTTCAGTAGTTGCTTTACTTCCGTTAGGATATCGCATTGTTAGGTAATAGATATACTCACGTCACTACTAGCCAAACTTAAATGTTGAATCGCTGTAACTCTTAGTGAGACTAATGTTACTTACCCTATAGTCTGCGTCCGAATGCGCTCCTGTATCCGTCTAAGTATCGCGAGACCACGTATCTTGATGCTCTCCAAATTCTAAGAGATATCCCAAGATTAACGAGTGATGGTTTCTCAGCAAACCGGCGCGACGGCTAATATTGTGGTGATATATTACAGTGTTTAGACTAGTAATGTTTAACGAGGCTCAAGAAGGTTTTCAGAGATTAGCCGAGAAAGTTCATTCATATGACTATCGTGCGAACCCGGTTAGAATTCAGCTAAATGCTTTAGGTAAAAACCATGCCAGCCAAACGTATATTAGTTGTACTTGCTGTATGTTGACTGTGAAACATATCATGTGGCCGTGCCAATAATGAGTGGTCACAGAATTAAATTCCCTCTGCGGTAGCACCGCGCAGGATGCTCCAAATTCCCACACCTCCTTCAAGTTCCTAATTTTCCCATTCCATACCTGCCAGTAGTACCGTGGCCTAAGATTTCGAGCCACGTGAACGCTAAACACTCATTTAGATTAAGAATAACCATGAATTTCGCATACTTAGAATTAAAATGGGGATGTAGTGTCAGCGGAGCATGTACAGAATCCCTAATTAAATCGAGAAATAAATTCATTGTTTTAAATTTGAGAGTGAAATCCCAAGATTTCGCAAAGAATCCTAGAAAGTAGCAGACCTACTGCCCAGTGACGTTACTTCATCTAAAGCTTCGTAATTAGGGGCAGCTGGCAGGCAGAGTCAGCTGAGAGCTGGAGTCTGGAGCAGAACGATGTTCTCTGGATAAATGGCCTCAGTGTCAGCAGTTAATCACACAGCGACGAACACCTACAGAGCCGGGAGTGCAGATGCTGGAGTTGGTGTATAAGCGAAGGGCTTCTGCTAAGCTTTGTCTACTGTCGTGAATTATGACGCATGCCCAGCTGCTGATGTTCAGTTTTTAACATAGCACGCAAATGTCCAGTTGAAGCTCGATAGGAAAACTATTGCGCTACCACATCGCTTAGATCTGTTGTGCCACAGTGCCACAGCCTACTCTCCTGCCCGCTCCGAGCTTTTGTCGCCTTTGCTTGTTTGTCAATGCTTGCTTCCAATAAACGGAAGTAATGTTTTCGATTGTTTAAATTTACTGCAGTACTTAGCACCGAGAAAAGACCGGTAGGTCACTCCTAATGACAGTATGGAATCAATGTCACGCTTAAAAAATGCAATACTTTGTGCACTACTTCTGGAAGTTGTTGATATGAAGCATGACCGGCCCGCGGGACGGAAGCGTATACTTGACATGCGTGACTTGTCGTACTCACTGCCCACTTTAAGATTTGTTAACTAAACTACTGAACTTGAGGTAATTGTGAAGCACCGTGCCAGTGCAGCCAACCGGGTATAGCGTGCTGCTGGGGAGCATTTATTGAAGCTGAGGTACAAACTTTCGCTCTCAAATCTTTACGGCGAATCGATGAAGCTCAAACGAGAGCTTACGAATGTGTACAGCTATTTAATGCTGAATTCTTCCCTTTGCATAGCATTTAAACATATGTTAGGCTGCCCATGACCCATTGGGTCACTAAAACCCTATCCTGTCCTAAACCTATCCTATAGTAAAACCTGTCAGAGCGCCTCTCAGCTTATTCCCTACCTATAATAGGGTAGAATCTGTGCAAGGCGACAACCAAGCATGCAATAAAATAAGCAAGATTATCAGAGTTGTATAAGCATAATTATATATTACAATGTTAATGTCATACTGTAGAGATGTCAGCTCTATAGTCCTGACTAAAGACCGACGAGCTTCTTACCTATATAATTCAAATAGCTTCAGTTGCTCTTTAACTTTGGCTTAGACTGACCCATACTTCGTGCTCGAATTACAACGAATTAAAAAATCTCTCTACTCAGTCCTCAGCTTCTGTTTAATGACGTTGTTTTCTCTAACCTCGTGTTGATAATAGATACATAGTATTTGAAGGTGAAAACCTCACTATATGACATGTATCACCTGTGCATTACTTCCTTTATCTCTTGCTTTCATTTTTCAATAAAAACCTTTAAATGGAAGTAATTTCACGATAGGTTAAGTTGAATTCAAAGAAGTGTCACCAAATCTATCTATTGGGATGCACGTCGGTATTGTAAATTCATTCATTATATTAATCGATTCGGAAACCTTTGGCTTCTGGATATTACAGTCTTAGTTCTCATTTATAGCAATAGCAAAGTTTTTCGTGCTAGTAGCCTTATGCAAGTTTTGCGTTGCCTCCTCTCAAATTCAGGCTTTTGCCACTGTTTTTTGATGCATCAATCTACGATGATTATAAGTAGATTTTATGTTAACATATAATTACATAATTAAAGATTTTGCTGACTTGAATTTGAAATCAGAAGACATGTTAAAAATGCTCTTTTATTGTTGGGGGAATTTTCCAGATCCAAGTTAAGTTCCCTGACGCGAAGGGCCACACCGTGCGATCTCATGCCCCACTTATGAGCGGTCATTCATCTCGCACATTGTCCCGAATCCACTGTAACTGTCGGTATCCAAGATACCCCTTACAAGTAAATAGAAATGTATGTACGTTGGAGAACGTGTAAGCGGAACATTCGTTCATAGCTTTAACTATATAGTGATGGTATTGTATGACCCTGGCGTAGGACGAAACGTCTGATGAGACATTTATTGTCGGTACCGCAGCTAGAATTCGTTTTCAGAAAAGCGCGTAGGAATGACTGGTATTGCTATACAGTTTATCCGTTGCATGTTTGATATCAGTTTGTTGTTCTTCCCTTCCCATTAATCATACTTAGTCAACAAGTCTTCAAACATCCATGCCATCTTACGGACGACTTTGGAGCCTAGCCCTGTAGTTGAGGTTGTCGAATCTTAATGTAGAAGACTCCTAATTTATGCAGAAACTTTTGTGCTTTTACTCAACATTTATATGTCTTGGTACTGAGGAGCTTTAAGTCTACACAAAGTTTAATGGAGTGTGTTTTCACGGTGGGAAATTCGGCCGAGGAAAAGTGCAGCGTTGCCGTGCGCAGGTTACTGTTAAGCCAACCTGCTCGGCAATTACGGCCTCAAAGTTTTCAGGGCAGCAGGTTAAACTTGGCTCAACAGAGAGTGCGTGCTGAATTAGTTAAAAGCCGGAAAAGAGCTTCAGGTGCTGTTTTCTTACACGCAAGCCATTCTAAAGTGCTTAGATATGTGTAGATATATTTGTGAGGTATGGTGCGGTACGCCATGATTCATGAGTACGACACCTATCTGTTCTTATGTCTCTTTTCTCAAGCTTCACGCCCACGGTAAATGAAATCTACTACAACAGTGCAACTTGAAGATGAACACTCAGCATACCATGAAGTTAGCTGCTGAATTAGAAGATACGTTTAGGCTACAGGCTGAATTTTCTGTACATGTCCTGCTACGAGTACTCGGCCAGGCCATTTCCCCTTGAAAACTACCCATATTACTCATTTTGGGTGTTTTTTTAAAGTGGTATTTGTTGATCATGAAACCTCATCTGCATCAAAACTTCAGATAGTAAACAGATATCGCCTGGCTATGCAGCCTGCAGGCAAGACTTTCATTGAAAGAGACAGCGCGTTTGTTTTCAAAACAAATACTATAAGTTGGTATCTAGAGATACCTTCAGTGCAATAGAAGTCGCGTTGGATAGGCCACGACTAATTGTAATTCGAGTACAAATTGTCTTCCAGGGGCGTTTGATTTGCCTTGTCTATCAGGAAGTCACAGTCAATTTTAACTTGAATTAAGTTTTACTTTGGGTCATGACGAAACGATAACGTACCTCCAACAACGATATTAAGAAAAGAGGCTTACGAGCGTAATGTGTTCTCAAAGCAGTGTAATTATTTCCACAATTCGAAGTGACTCCTTTCAATAATAGAAAAATGGATTTGCTGATCTATAGATAAATTAACAATATTACAAACAGAATAGCTTATGCAAACGGCAATAGCTCTTGGAGGGCAGGAGCGTGAGTACCGGCTGGCTCTGAGAAAAGGCCTGTTGGTCCATCTACGGCGATATAATCTAAGCAGAGATCCAACAACCATCACTCACTCGCTCATGACATAGCTCTCCGAACACCAACAAATCTCTTGTTACGAAAACCAAAGCTTCAACCCAACCCGTTTGCTTGAGAGACCGAAGAGATCGTTTTTCGTGCTAACTGTAGTACACACCGAGAACTCTCAAGTTACTGTACCTAAGAAGTCAATTGGGAAAGAGTGATTTCCAACGCCAAGAGATCTATCTCTGCGTACAGAGAATCATCTTTTTTTGGTCTTCACAGCCAAATGTGTTCAGTTGAAGTCTTTGGTTACGATATCTAGCTATAGAGATGTGTCTGTGCGTACTTTTATTCGTAAAGTTGCATGCAATTGACGTCACACAGATACGATGCAAGGGACCGCTTCCTCATAAGTTGCCACAATGTAGAACGGACAGTTCCCCGAAGAAGAACCATAACATTGTTCAGACTCTTCCTTCTTTACATTGATATGAACATAATATTTTAAGCAGGATGGTGTTACCCTTCAAAGAATCTGTTGCTAAATAAGTAGATACAGCTAAAATTACGTGCATAGCTCCCTCTGGACCTCATTTGATTTTCAAGATATCGAAGTGATTAAACTCCACCAACGACGTGGAAGGCCAATACTCGGCACAGACTCCCTGGAACGTTAAGCGAGCCAAAATTACTCATATACCAACAAGAAAATACACAAACTCCACTTTTATTCTCTCTCTAGATCGAAAAAATTGTCGCTGTACTCCGGTTGCTGGTGCACTTGCACACCTGCAGAGAATGTCAGCGTTTGCATCAGTAATGATCCTGGTTTTGCCATTACAAATAATGCGAATAAATAGAGAGTCTTACGCCGCGAGTGTGTGCAGCAGCCGTGAAATATTGATCAGCACCTCCAGTGCGTCATGATAAAATACCTGCATCGCTGATCATCGTCACCCGATATATTCGTTCGCCATAGTCCCAAATGTTACGGTTATGTCACCACCGAACGTTTCTGGTAGCTTGTAAAAGTATGGAAGGTTGATCACTGTAGGACGCTTTACGTTTATATGCCTACTGGCTTGTGTGAGGAATGATTTCGAAATAGTTATTGTTGTAATGCACTGATAACGTTTAAATCAAAGTAAAATATCATTGATGAAGACTTTTGATATTTTATGCTGCATTGAGTAGCCCCTGCTCCAGTTTTTGTGTTTGCGTTTTTTTTTATCACTGGCTGTTAAGAGATATTATTGCCATTAGTGACTCTTCTTCTCTATTTTTCTTGCCGCCATGCGCTTGACTTTGCTGCATGAGGTCTAAAATTGATTTACAACTTTAGGACGAATATTTCATGCATATATGAACTTATAGTAAGCTTAAGTTGTACTTCATAATAACTGAAGGGAATGCGGTAGCCTGCTCCCATGCAGGAGAATTTTAATGCCTAAAAATAGTGCATATGCGAGCTACTGATGGTAGAAACAGTATCGTATCAATGGGTATTGTATATGCTTTGTATTTGGCAACTAAATACATTATACATTCAGGAGGCTACTGATGCGCATGTCTTTATCTCTTTGAAGACTAATTTGGACAAAATGGAATGCTGTCGCCGGCGTTGTTTTTTTTTTTTTTTTTAATAGCGCATGTTGTTGTTGAGTTGCCTCCAAGAGGGCGGAGTCTGAACACCACCCTCTCTGACCGCATGGAGGAAATAGTGATGGCGTTTGATCCTGCAGGCAAGTATTGCAGGCCCTGGCCCACGTTACCAACTAAGTGGGGCCGCGCCACAATCGGACCATGGTCCTTGAGGGACCAAAAGGGGAGGGTTTGAGTGAAGAGCAGTGGGCCGCGCCGGACCCACACGGCAGGACGCGCCCCCGGACATGCCCTCGCCCTTCCTCCCATGCTCTCCAAAAAGCCACCAAGCAGGGCACAAGCCACCGCTCTGAGCCAAAATTGCCGAGTGCGCAGAACAGCAAGGCACGCCCCGCCCAAAGGCCGCCGGGGACAGAGAAAGAAGGCAAGCGCGGACGCGCCCCACCGCGCGAACCCGGCACCACACTGCATCACTCCTTGCTGCATTTATGGGAACTGCGGTCAATGCAGCAAGTTAGGTACCGTTACAGGTCAAATTCTCAAGGACAGTGGCCATTAAGCAACAAGAAACGTTTGCTCTAGCCCTTGGGAGGTGAGGCTTGAATATAAAATACAAGCCCATCGAGTACCCAGGGCGGCTTAATAGCGCATCCACCAAAACTCTGACTGCTGACGCCTATGTCGATCTTTACTACCGATTTATATAAAAAGGCGATTCAGCGAGTATATTCTAAAAAAATCGTGTTCTGAAAATTTCAAACACGTATGTCTGAAAGCTATATTGACCGTCTTCTTAAATTCAAAGGTCCTTAGCAATTGGGTTTTATTGAACCCGGCGGCTCGGCGAGTCGATCGGTTTCAAGGGTTCGGCGGCGGTCAAGACACACAAACACTGCGTGCGCTTTGTAGTGACATTCCTACGTATGATTTAAAGTCAAAATATAATAATAATATTTTGCTTTTTCAATTACGAATGGCTCCGTGAATGTGAAACTTCCGAGTCCCTAACGAATTTAGTATAACCCCTGCCGTCCAATGAATGCATTGCGAGTCTGACGACAGCACCGAGGTACAGGTAAATTTCGTTGTTTGAAACTTGTACACGAAATATTTCATTGCTGTACTACCGCGGCACACGAACGTGCCAAATCGATATTTACGTCTTGGTGCAAACGAGCTTTGTGATTACAGAAGAGACGCTGAGATTGCTGTTGAACTTCTGGACAAACTTTTGTGTATATCACTGTTGTTACATGGTGAACTGCCACCGTGTCATTGCCGCGGATTGATTTGTTTCATTATTTTATGTAATTGCTTAGGTTGTCGCGAGTTGCATATTAAGATCTCTATAGTTAGCATAGCGTGATTGAACGAGTGAATTACTGCTGGCGGAGATTCCGATTTCTACTGTATTTGTGGTAAAGAGTGAACAAAAGATTGCATTATAAGTGGCGGAGATTCCAGTCTCTACGGTATAGGTATGGGGCATACCGTCATTCAAAGAGTGTATTATAACTGGCAGAGATGTCACTGCCTTTTGTGTTCCGCTGAAGGCGTAAGAAGAATATTGTAAACTTCTCCTTTTCATGATAGAACTGAAACTCAGGAATCTTCCATAACGAAGTGACGCCTGTATCCACCTTACTCTGATTATACCATCAGCATTTGCCAGAGCATTCTACCACCGTGTCGCCAGGAGGTTCCAACATGCGACCTCGTTAAGCCCGCTGCAAACGGTAGTCTTTCGTCCCGTGTTTTCACTTCACCGCGTTCGAATGCGTTGCTGTGTCTGAGTAAACAACAAAAAGGGCACTACTTTCTGAGATTACATTCGCTAAAAATTTGAAAATACACAAGATACTGCACTATTGATATGACGGTAAACATTTTCTCGAAACTGTTGCTGGACACACAGTCGTGTTTGAAGGACAAGTGCGAAGTATTCGAACGCAGTGAAGTGAAAACACAGGACAGAAGACTATCGTCTGCAGAGGACTTAAGTGGTACGTAGGCCTGGCTTCTCAAATATTTCGTAAACTTACTGCCGCGCATTATGTACAGTTCTACGAAGAGTATTGATTACGGTACGGATTTACCCTCTTCTTTATATTGATCGTAACAAAATTCGGGTAAAGTGGCATTAGCCTTCAAACAATGTACTTCTAATTGAATATTATATGAATGGGAAATGGAAGAAAAAATGAAGATTTAGCCTTGATGCCACAGAAGTTATACGGGCAGCTCCAAAACAATTAATCAACTTTATTAGCTACTCACAGGGGGTGGTACAATAAATATATTTAACATAGCTTATCACTAGACTTGACCCTTTCGTTCCCGACGGGAACTCCAGTTCTTGCATCAAAGTTTTCTTTATTGAAACCAACGCGTTGTTTCTCGCTCTGGAAATTTGGACAACATAAATATTTTACAACCTGCGTGAAGTCAGTGCTTGCATCTTATTTACGGCTGAATAAAACGGGAGATGAAGCTCAAGTGACTACAATGAGAGTGTCTAATGCGAGCTTCACTTAGAACCTCATAGTAAGAGCAGAGTTTTTGGGACCGAAAAGGTTAAATTGGATACAGAAAGCGATTGAAAGTATTAGTACACGCTACGCTGCATTACGGCTCATTGTTTAGCCTCTGTTTGGTAAGAGTATGCGCTGTCATCGGCCATTCATATTTGACAACGTGTAGCCATCATTAATCACGTTTACCCTGCGAATTATCTGATTTTTCGCTTGGGCTTCGGAGACTAAAAGCGCATTTCCTTGTTCTGACTTCCAAACAGCCAGTATACTTATGAGCAAATATCACATTCGCACTATATGACTTCGGTACATTTCATAAGCCGGCGAAATATCCACTATATAATAAAACTCAGTTGTTGGTCGCTAACTTGCTTGTTCCAATGTTGGTCGGTCTCTCCGTTACGTTCTATGGAAATGATATAGGAAAAAATACGAGTGCTGAAGACCGTATCATTGTGGGGGAGGGCCATTCTATGGAAATAAGATGGGAAGTAATTCGAGAGTTGAAGACGATATATACTGGCGGGGGGGGGCGTTGCACTCTGGAACTCTAGCTTAGGAATCTGAGCTCGGCTACATCACTCTGTTCGGACGTGTTCAAAGGTGCTACGGAAGATGTCAGTTTTCCAAGCAGAATGCTGAATTTCCATTTTAGAAGCCTTCTGAGAAGTAAAAAGTACAGGAGACAACGGGGGTTTTTCGTGATGTACTAAGTCTCTGCAGGCATTTATGACGGTTGGGCCCTCTAGTGTCTTAATTAGCCACACGTAGGAGGCCAACTGTCTTCTGCTTCAAGTTCGACCAAAGCGAGTTACAGTGCAGAGGATAGCCATAGCTACAAAACAACTGACACTTGACCTCTTCAGAACAGTGACCAAACTTCCCCACAGGCATGTTGCTCGCTTCGTGGAGCTTCCGCGTTTTTCTCTATATCTTGGTTATAAAGGAAATCATCAGTGATTTTGTGGCCCCGGTAAAATACGTTGTTTACATTAGTGAGCTCTACACCATTGAGATACGGGATTTTATCGGCCGGCAGGTTTATTTTTTGCTTCCTAAGTTTAATGTACATGGAGACAGTTTTGACAGTACTGTGTCCCATACAAAGTTTGCTAGCTTCGTTCGCGCCAATTGAAAGTCTACAGTTGCAATCCTCGTAACTTTACGAAGCGATACATTGTCCAGCTCTTCAGGTCGTGTGAACTTACCTGTACGCTCCCTAGCTGGGAATCATAAAGGGCTCATTTCCATATCACTTTGTGTATTCACTATAGCTAATTTTACTCACAATGAGGTGGTTTTGTTCACTATAGAAATTTTATTCACTGTGGAAATTTTATTCACGGTGGAAATTTTATTTACTAGGTAAAAATTGTTTACAATGAATATTCTGTTTCCTGAATGAGACGCATTTGTTCATTGAGGCAATTCTATTCTCTATTTGTTCACTTTGAATCACTAAGAATACTGCATTCAAAATTCTGTTTACTGTTGCTAATCTCTTGTGCCGAAATGATCACCTCAAGTGCTGCATGCTCTGAGGCAGTCACACATGCTGGGATCTTCCTTATGCAGAGTAAATACCATGCACCGACGTTCGTGGAACCTGTGCCTTCCATAATTGAGTGGCTTATTTAATTATTGAAGCTACACAGACCTCATACACCCCGCTTGCTTACTGAACTGTCCAGTACTACTGTACAGTACTGGCACACCCCGCTTGCTTACTGAGCTGTACAGTACTGGCATACCTCGATTGCTTACTGAACTGTACAGTACTGGCATACCTCGCTTGCTTACTGAACAACAGAGGACTTACTGTACACACCTCACTTGCTGCACAGGACTTATACGCCGTTCTTGCTTCCTGAACTGTACAGGACTTACATCCCTCTCTCGTTTGCTGAATTGCGTGAGCTTCAGGATCAGGGTTTGAGCGCGTATACCGCCATAGAGAGAAAATAAGACTGTACTGGATTTTGAGTTGCTGGACGAATGCAATCTAACCCGAACAGCCTGAACTTGTCTGGAGGCTCTATTCCAAGCTTTATTAGTGTGATTATGCATTCTCCAGATTTTTTCTGCAATTAACTTCTTCAATTATAACTTCAGCAAGCACGGGACTAATTCTTCGAGCGTGCGGTTCAAAGGTGCTGTCGATGAGTATAGTATAATCGGCTGACTGAACACAATTACGCCTGAGAAATGCCTTAAATTTAATAGGATTTTAGCTAGCAACGCTAAGCAAAAATTGAACCGAAACGTGGTTTACTTATTGACGGAAAGGCATCAATTGTTCACGGAGGTTATATTATTTCCTCCCAATCTTAGATAAACTCTAACTCACTTTCAAGAACCCACTAAAATTTGTGTAACAAACGAAAACATGTGAAATTACACCGATGAGCATGAATTTAATCGTTTCACACATAATAAGGTAATCTATTTGAACTTCCTGCATTTGATACTGTATTTTCACTTTATTAATTTTCGAGTTTGGTCTGTTTATTTATAGGAATAAAGCAGAATAATTATTCAAAAAGAATGATAATCTTAGAGAGCATGAGCTTAAACAAGCAATCAAAATTCATACTAAATTAACTTTTTTATTATAGTAGATCATGATAATTATTGTATATACAACATAGTAGCAGCAATTTAATTCTACTGGGTTGTATTCGATGATAAAGAAATCAGTGCGTTCACGGCAAAAATCCTGGCAACGGAAATACCCAAAAAGTTCCGTCAAATTACGGGCGTGCCGTAAATATTTTTCAAAGAATTTTACGTTATTTTACGCCGAATCCCTAAATCATTTACGGGAAATAATTCGTAAATTTTAGAAAAAGAATGCACTGATCTAAATTGGAATATCCTTTGCGGCGATCGGGTGGGTGTAATGCAAGCTAATGATCTTAATTCACTTCTGACACTAGATTCTGTAAAGTAATGTGAATTATTAGTGCTGATCACTTCTGTACCAAATTTTACGTGCTGTTCTCTCCGTGACCTCACCAATGCACTCCAAATTTAGGGACGCACTTCGATCATTCGATTAGTAAATTCATTTAAGTTCGTAATATTTACTAATTTATGAACTTTTGGTGAAGCAGTTTCTTAATTTCCTCAAACAATGTTTCTCTGTTTCATGAATGACCACTCAGTAAATTTGCTACTATAGCTGGGAGAAGGAGGGAGAGTTACCTTATATCATATAGGTAATGTCTCTAATAGCAGTTTCTGAGATGCAGGAATAACTGTTCAGACAATAACTAAATTCACCGCACTAATGGTCAAGGAGGTAGTTATTTCATTTCTTTAATTTACGTCTTTATCAACGATTTCTCTAACGCAGGAATGACTATTGGGACATTGACCAAACTTACCACAGGGAGGAGCAAGGAGGAGTTTACTCATAAGATCGATTGCACAACACCACGAACTTTTACATCCTCAGTATACGGAGTGTTCGTTCCGCACTTGTGTGGCTTGTGTATTATTCAGTGTGTCAATAGAGAAGAAGAGTACACAGGTTAGGGAAATCCCTTAAAGTACACAGAACACACGCGGCCGTACACGTGCTGTACGTGTATTATGCACGTTCTTCGCTAGACCTTTTGCTCGCAAGCTTGAGCTCGTGGTAGTTTTGTCTTCTCTTGTGGTGAATTAATTCAATGTAATCAGTTAATGTTGCTATAAATTGCAGCCTTGATGCTATTATTTTATGTTAGTGAGAGAATAATTGTTTGAACTTTAATGCTTGTAAATGCATTAATATTCTAGATGCAATTAAGATGCGGTAATTATCAGATACAGGTTATATTTGCTAAATTAAAAGTTATTAGCAAGCAGTTTATAAGGCTATATTTCATCTGCTCACAGTGCATGTGGTCGGTCGAGTGTCTTATCTGTTGTCTCTTAACATTAATGATTTCTATAATTAAGTTTTGTCAAAATTATTTCCAACTGCTCTTGTTCTCAATTTCAGTGCTTCTTTTTAGATTTTAATGAGTATACGAGACCCAGCAGACGTAAATCTGATGGCCGTTATTACTCATCTCATGACTTGAATACTTTCATTAGTAAAAATATATATAGTGCAGTGCGTGAGCATCAACACACTTAATTAGCATGGTACGGAACAAAGTACTGAAATTTCGCCAGTATGGCTTGTTTGATTCTCTCTCTCAGATCGAAGCAATCTGATCCAACTGGCTTTAACTTATCCGTTACTTTAATCCTGGGCGTTGATGGGCGTCTCAAGCACAACCGGTTTGAAATTTATGCCTAAGACTCAATAGAGACGGAAAAATCGAGTGATTTAGATTGAAGTTCCGACAACTTGACGCTAGTGGATTAAATTATATCGATTGAAGCGAGTGAATTAAGCATCCCTCAAATACATACCTACGACGTCTGTAGTTCTTCCTTCTCTTTGGATTTCAAATAAGGGTTTTTGCAAATTATTTTCGTTTGGATAGTTTTATGACATCACGCGAGCATTTCCTTCAATAAACGTTTCTTGTACTGTTCCTTGTACACTGACAATAATCAGGTGTGTTCCCTTGCATACATACAAACATCACACCTGCACAACCTTCCATGATGACGTCACCGCACTTCCAACCATTGCTTGCCACCGCCGCGGATGTTCACGGGTGCCCATTCGGAAATTATAGGCATTTATCGGCTGCCTATAGGCATTTATCGTCTGCCTACGGGGAAAATAGTAAAAGGTATCCGATAACATCGCATAAATGCCTATAAATTTCCTATTGGGTGCACCGCATCCAAAATTTTTAGGCTTTAATCCGATACTATCGGATGCCGTCATCTACTAGGGTAGGGATGCCATCTAGAGAAGCCACGAGTGACGCAATGCCTCGAGTTCCGCCTCGCCAGCAGTGCTGATGGTTTGGTGCCGCCCCAAATGTACCACTCACCGATTTTCTAGTTAACTTCACTGCACGTTGGGACCGTAGCTAGTTCCCAGTTAGTTGGGCTGTTCATGAATGTAAATTAGATAGGCGGCAGTAGACGAAGCAATAGGCCCATTACCTAAGAGACACCGGAACTTACGCCCCGGCCCTCTATGAGCTATTGCCACAATGTTAGTAGGATTTAGAAGACTGGAGGAAAGAGAAGAGAAAAAGAGGAAGAAGAAATAAAAAAGAAAAAAGAAGAGGGAGAAGAATCTTAGCCAAAGAGATGATCATGAATGCACGCAAGCATGATCGATAGCCGCTGATATGAGGAGCTTACAGATGTAGATGTGGATTTAGTGAACCGCACTCCCAAAACAGCAACTGATATGCTAAAGATAACTGGATTAGAGTACCTCAGTTGAAATAAGCAAATTTTATTACTAACCTAGCGAGGAAACGTTCCAGAAGATATGTTCCTTGCCTTCGCTTCTTGCCACCATGACGTCACGAGACCGTGTCTTTGTGCAGCCCACACCAGCTGTTCAGCAATATATCACCACGTACGCAACCAACTCATCACATTAACAATAAGGCGATGCTTCAGTGAGCACCGATATTTATTGGTGCTGTGGTGATACTCCGTTTTGCTGCTTCATTGAGTACCTATGGTGACCGGACAGAGCAGCCATCTGGTGTGTTGTGCTCTTCTATATGGCGATACTCCTTGTAGTTTTGTCTTCAAATGGCAATACTCACGCATTATTATTATTCTTTTCGTGCCGCAATGCTCTGTGTAGATTTCTTTGTTTTCATGTGGCAGTATTCACGAGGTTTATTTATTTTTTGGTTGAGCAGTAACGTAGCCATCTTTGTTAATACTTTACAGTATGGATGCACGTTTCTCTGTGTTCAAGTGGCATAAGCGCATTCCTTTGTTTTTAAGTGACGAGGATAAAGTATTTTTTCAATAGTTAAAATGACATAAGTTTTCGTGATTTATCCTCTCGCATATAGTGAAGACACCTAACGAGGCTTTTTTTTTCCTGAATCTAGAATTTTTATGATCCGTAAGTGTGAAGAACCGGGGAAATGGTTTGAGCCAAGAGCTAATTTGAGAATCCTTCTCCCCTGATAATACCCTCTTAATTTCTTACGTTAAACACAAAACATTTACACCCCGACACAAGCGTTAATAGTATGTAAATAACACCTCACTCTCGATCATCCAAAGTATAGTTATTGCAAAATTCTCAGGATTAGATTTCGGTTAGGTAAGCGAATCCAATAAGCCTTTAAGTTTTATGAATCTTCTGTCGTCCCCTTGCAACGAAATAGATATAGGTACTAACTAATGTTTCGTTATTGGATCTTTAATTTCACACCCTAGAAGCTATTGTTTTTCTACTTCAACATGATTAGTACAATCTCAATTAAGATACACTAACATGTCGTGTCTTGCAGTGACCCTTGAAGGCAAAGATATCTGTTTGTAAATGTAACTGCCACTATTTGAGCCTTCATTGATGGCGCAACTACAGCTTTGGCCATGCCTTGTCAGCCAATACTACCCAAATGGGACTATCACGGACAATTATCTGCTACTATCCTAGGTCGCTCTCCTATCCACCGGTCCGTCGCCTGTGCATTTCCGATGGGGTATAGGCCAGCGTTCCAGTGTAATGACGTCATCGTCTCAAGAGCAAGCCCCGTGCCAGCTACTCCTGAAGTTCTCCGAAGTGTGAAACGAAATGCTGGGTTTTTCAAAGAAGGCGGTAGGGCTAAGCTGGAGAGTTTACCGATAGAGCGGCGGTTTATGCGGTAACGCAGTGTATTGTCTTCACGGTGTAGTCGTTGACTCCTTTGTTGAGTGCGTAATGGTCACGGGGTAATTCGATAAACCATAAATTACCGATAAATAGCCTTGAAGGGTAGCGACAGGCCACGTGCTCGCAGCGGTACGCCAATATCGGTCTTAGCGGGTGGTCGGTGCTCTTCGACTCGGCGGGGTTTCTTTACCCGTAAGCTCGTTTAATAATAAGTCAACATGACTTTAGACGGGGAGAATTAGCTAAAAAATATAGTCTCAACTAGTATAAGGCTCGAGAATTAGCTGCACATTATGTAACTGCTGCTGTAACAAAAAGATAGCACGTGCTGTAAGGGTGAGATTGGCGTGCGGGCAGGTGTCGATGGGTGTGGCCCGCAGATGGCCGGGCCGGCGAGGGGCTGAGCAGCTCACAGGCATCTTTCTGGCTTTTGTCCGTCCGTCTTTTTGTGAGACGGGCTGACAGACGGGCGGATGGGCCCGGCCCACCCTTCTGTCTGCAGCTTTATGGGTCTAAGGAATATCATGACCGCGCTGGATCTATTGCGAATGGTGCGGATCGAAATGTTTTCTGCACGAGTACTTATTGATGCAGCATTAATTCCTTCATCCCTAATGCCTGAATTCATCATGACTTTTTGGATGAATAGCACTGTTTGTAATGTCTGCGAATGAATGGCAGAAAACTTTAATGGGATACCTTGCACTGTCTCAAGCTTGGGTAACCCACCACGAAATAAATAAATAAATAAAATAACTAGAGCACTCTGAGAGCGCATACCTCCGCCAAGTGAGCCAACGGTAGCAAAAATTCAAATTGGCTCTGAAACCATAATTTTCTTTGCATAAACTCCAAAATCTAATCATTTGTGCCTTTTTATATTAATAACAGCTTGTTCAATTTTTTCGAAGATCCGTTCATAACTTTTTGAGTTATACTGTTAACAAACGTTATAACAAACGAGTCAAACATACAAACGAACCAACTGATCTGCACCAAAATTTGATCATTTATGTCTTTTATCATTACTAACATCTCCTATAAATTTCATAAAGATCCATTCAATATTTTTTGAGTTATTGTGCCAACAAGCAAAAAATTAAAAACAGTGACAAACGAACTAACGAACGAACAAACGGATCATTACCAAAATTTGGTAATCTACTCTTTGTTATATACCTAACAACTCATGTTAATTTCATCAAAATTCATTCGTAACTTTTTGAGTTATGGCATCGAGAAAAATGACGCAGAGAAACAAACAAACAAACGGATTGACATATCTTCACCATAAGTTAATCATCTGTTCCTCCTAACATACCTAAGAATCTCTGTAAATTTCATCCAAATCGGTTTATAACTTTTTGAGTTATCCTGGTGACAGACAAAGAGACAAACAGACAGACAGACAGACAAACACGACGAAAACATAACCTCCTTGGCGGAGGTAATAATAATACAGTTCAATATTCTGCTTTACGCTAGTAAGTACAGTTATTCCGCTCATAAGCAGCTACAGACTAGAAATCTTGGAAGTGCCGCAGTTATCATTAGAACCGTTAGTTAGACTAAGGAAGCAAACAGCGTAACTGGAGGACTCGGTGGGAGTAAAATAAATCTTAGCAGTGACCGCACGTAGCTGAATGACGTCACACCGACGAATCGAAGTATTTGAGGGTCGGGCCTCAGACCTTTGTAGGTTAGGCTCATAATCCTAACCAAAAATATAAGGAGTGTTATATTCTTGACGAGAGAGAAACCGTAGGAACAGTTATTGTTCAAACTTACTGCACTTGTCGACAACGATTTTACCGTGTTGTGAGTATGGGTGCAGCTCAAGTAGATGGTCAGTAAGGAGCGGGATCTTCAATTGATTAGATAAAAACATAGGGTGATATGTTTACATTTGTTTTATGACGAACCCCGGGAACTAGATATGAAGTGTAAATTAGGCTTCACTTCAAAGAAGAAGTCAAATCGAGGTCAGGGCGCCATACCGGCCCAGATCTTGCCTCCAGTGCTGTGAGAGTTGCCGCCAGCCTCCATTGCGATTTTGTATTGATGTTTATTGTTCAATTTATATATGTTCCCTTCATTTATTTGTGAGACAAAATTGACCACGATTTCTCTGGTGAATTAATATACTCATGGGCTGCTCAGCCGTCGATGTGACGTCCTGCTGACGTCACTTTTCTATGCTAGTTTCTCTTGAGCTCCCCCCCCCCCCTTAGTTACGCTCTATGCATCCTGGTTAGACTAGACTAAAGGGCCTAATTTACCAAGAAAGAGAGCTATCAAACTTGTAAGTAGTCCACTAACGGTTTCTCCTTCAACTGTGGAAAATAGGCATTAGTAGGCATTAATGGTCTATAGCATTAATGGTCTATAGCATTAATGGTCTATAGGATAGGATATCTTGTAGTCTATTTAAAGGAAAATAAATTTTCGTAGGCTATCGCGTATGTATTAGTGTATTTTTGGTGGTGAAGATTGCCGCCACCTGCTATACTCTTATACAGCATAGTTTTTTTAAATAAATATTTTACTTTGTTTATTATTTAAATAGGGGAAATGGATCCACTACGAAGCGCACCGCGCTAAGAATATTCTGCCAAGAAGTTACTTCAACTTATATCAACCTGAATAATTTTGCCACAAGATTTGGTTTTCCCATTGCATTCCAACGGGAAACACAAGCATATTCCAGCGACACGGTACAGCTTGGTGCTGCTAGGGTTATCAACTCCTTTTCTACTTTTTTGCTGAGTGGTGGGTACAGTTCTGTAGTATAGGCGGCGCATTCTTCAAAGCTATAGGCTCAGAGGCTTCGACTTCAAGCGTGAGGCAGTTACAAGTTCCCTCGCATCCTGCTGCTTTAGTCTTTAGTTGAGTCGCAAGGGGACTATCAGCGAGTTCTCTCCACAGTGCACGTAACTGCCGATAACTTGGGTACCCGCCACCATGCGTAAAAAGCTGAGTAATGTTTTAGTTTTACAACTTTTCCCAGTGGGTGGTAGAGTAGGGAGCTGAACAGGCCCACGCCAGGATGTTCCGAACTCTTTCATGAGCTGGAGACTGATGTCCGACATTCAGTCTTAGTAACGTCTGCAGTCAGCCTCTGGTTCAGAAAAGAATTACAACTATGCCGATATGAAACTGTTCAGCATCCCTACCTTCGTATCGATGAAAATTATTCCGATATTATTCGTATGAATAATGACAAATTAATTGAAGTTGCTATACACATACTGTATGTCTTACACGAACGCTTGGTGAAGGTCATAGATAAACAGGGCTCATTTTATTTTAACAAATAATTTAAAATTTACCTCTTTCAAATGTTTTTCTGAAATGCAACTTTTCATGCAAGGCAGCCAAATAGTTTCCTCTGCACTTTCAGCGATATAGCTTCTAACCATTTGTTCCATTTTCTTTTTATTTTATTGCAAGATCATCTCCATCGCTACGGTCCAGCCAGCAGCGGCAGACAGGCGGGCAGGAGGAACCATTAGCAACACGGGGGAGGAGGTCGGGTGGGGCGCAGGAGAGGCGCAGACCCTCCAGGGTGAGGCGCTAAGTGTGAGGCCTCCAGGGTGCCGTAAAGCGCCTCTCACTCAGCATATGTCACTGCCAAATTGGTACACAGCCGAGCCTGCACCCTCAGCTTCTTGCCCTCCTCCTCCTCTCCTAACTACACTACTAATACCAAGCAGTACTTCAGAAGTGTCTGCTAACCACGCACATGAAAATAAAGAATCAAGTCCGATTACCTTACTTGGAGCTACAATCTTGAGTGTTCTATTGATAAGTTCCGATCATGTTAAATCAAGTCGGATTCGATTGTTGAGCTCAAAAAAGGCAGCGGCCTCGAAGACACCTTAAAATATCTTCCATTCAAGCAACAAGTACACAAGAGGTCTGATTCTGCATGGCTGTTCAGCTCTTGGACGAGCAGATTGATGCTCGTGACCTCTTTGCAGTCATTTTCTTCCTACGACATTTCATTTCGAATTAAGGTATTGGAAAGATTAACTGCTGAGTTCGATGAGGGAGCGTTTACCATTAACAGATTTGCGATCATGCTTCCCTTTGCTGGCTCTCTCCTTGTTAAATAAGTTTAGGTGCTCTTAGAATTTAGCGCAGAAAACAATCGAGCAGAACCTTTTTGGGGCTTGTCTTCCATTGCTTCTCCGCAGTACTTTTCACTGACGCTTTTCAAACTTCTTCGTCTATACAGACTAAACATTGTTTAATTCGAATGGTTGTTAAAACCGAAATTATGTTGTAATCGTCAACGAGTACGCTGATCATTTTGGAAAGTAATGGCTTTTGATTATTACCGATTTATTCACGCATCGTTGTCACATATTTTAATGCTTCAGTCACTGCATGATTACAGCCCATTAAAGAAAAGTTCATGTGGCGCTGTATTGACAACAGTGTGCAGCTCTATTTGAGTGTCCGCGTCTCAAGATCAGTGTATGTTCGAGGTTAAGTGCCTCTTACACCCTTCTCGGGTTGGTCGCGCTATGTTGTGGGTTATGTATTTGCACGAGTACTCTAGTTTAATATATGTAGCTGTGGCAGTAGTATTGTTCGGTAGGGAGGTAATAAATATGAACTCGTGCATCCATTTCTGCCACTCGTAGAAGCTCCGTGATCTTCATCTGTTATTTCATCGTGGGTGGACCCAATCAACTCTACAGAGCTGAAGTATTTTTCCAGTAGTCTTTAACTTGAGAAAAAGTAAAAACTTACACGGTCCAACGTCTGGCGAAAAAGACTCTGGTCAGTTATTAACCAGCAGCAATCTCACATTCAACGTTTTGTGCTCAGCCGCGTCCTTGTGGTGGAGTAGCCATATATGATCTCCGAACCCGGTCTTAGATCGAAGTGAGTCAAGACCCACTGGTAGAAGCCCTGGTTAACTAGCTAATACTGAACCGCAAACTGACGACAGAGTACTGCTTTCTAGTCTAACAGTGCGACCAACACGTTAACTTGCTCGCCTGGTCACTCTAGCACCATGGCCAGCTCCCAGACACGATGCAACTGATTTTATTTATCCACCATGTTGACATTGTCGCATCCACCATGTTGACATTGTCGCCATGTCGCATCCGGCATCCACCATGTTGACATTGTCGCCATGTCGCATCCACCACGTTGACATTGTTGCCATGTCGCATCCACCTTATTGACGTTGTCGCATTCACCATGTCGCATCCACCAAGTTGACATTGTCACATTCACCATGTCGCATCCACCATGTTGACATTGTCGCAGTTACCATGTCTCATCCACCAAGTTGACATTGTCACATTCACCATGTCGCATCCACCATGTTGACATTGTCGCATCCACCATGTTGATAATGTCGCATGAACCATGTTGACATTGTCGCATTGTGGGAAGTCCAAATATCTGTTCCAAAGATCTGCTCAGGGAACGCTACGGGCTGTCACTCACTTTTGGCGATATTTTTCAACTGGCCTGCATCTCCTCTTACTTCGAAAATTTTGCAAATGCATTACTGTCAAAGTAATATAGTTCAAACATTATGTTTAATTAGTTATGCACACCGTATTTCTTTCTTTTTTACTACTCCGAGTCTCATTTTTGTACATACCTATAGATTAAAAAAAAATTGTTCATCAAACATCTGTTGGTACAAAATTAGGTTACTTGCATCATATCTTTAATGATGGATGGACACTGTCTACTGGAGTAGATACTGTCATCTTTCTCCAAATGTTAGCTTTGATGCAGAAAGTCTCAGGGTGCAGCACCCTTAACACACTAGACACAGCATCCAGATAGCGTTGCCATAAATTTCTGTCCAATGAATCGTTACGCAGCATATGCTACAACGTTCTACCCATACATGCAATTGAGTCCCTCAAAAGATCCTATGAAGCTCGTAGAAGATATTCTAACTTTTTACACCTGTCACAGTTCGCTATAATAAACTCGCTTTCAAGGACACCACTTAGTGCAGACTGGTATAACTCCCTCAAGATGGAGGATATATAGAGTAGCAGCCTGATGTGGCTTCCTGCAAACTGGTATAACTCCCTCAACATGGAGGATATATAGACTAGCAGCCGGATGTGGCTTCCTGTAGACTGGTATAACTCCCTCAACATGGAGGATATATAGACTAGCAGCCTGATGTGGCTTCCTGCAGACTGGTATAACTCCCTCAACATGGAGGATATATAGAGTAGCAGCCTGATGTGGCTTCCTGCAGACTGGTATAACTCCCTCGACATGGAGGATATATAGAGTAGCAGCCTGATGTGGCTTCCTGCAGACTGGTATAACTCCCTCGACATGGAGGNNCATGGAGGATATATAGAGTAGCAGCCTGATGTGGCTTCCTGCAGACTGGTATAACTCCCTCAACATGGAGGATATATAGAGTATCAGCTGATGTGGCTTCCTGCAGACTGGTATAACTCCCTCAACATGGAGGATATATAGAGTATCAGCTGATGTGGCTTCCTGCAGACTGGTATAACTCCCTCAACATGAAGGAAACATAGAGTAGCAGCTGATGTGGATGTACTTGCATGAGCCCATCACTCCCAACAGGCTGGAGTAACTCCCTCTACATGAAGGATATATAGAGTATCAGCTGATGTGGCTTCCTGCAGACTGGTATAACTCCCTCTACATGGAGGATATATAGAGTAGCAGCTGATGTGGATGCACTTGCATGAGTCCATCACCCCCAACAGGCTGGAGTAACTCCCTCAACAGTATAGAGCGCACATGTGACCGCCCTTTGAGTATCTCAGTAGCACCGATGCTAATTCAGTTATTTGTAGGTTATTTTGTCGTTATTTCACTCAGTCGATTGAGTTATAGCGAGAGTAATTAGGTTTAGTGAGGGTGCGTCCTGAGGGTGGTCGTCCGCCGGCCAAGTGCTGCCGCTCCGGCGATGTGAGGGGAGTGACACCTCCGGCCATGCCGCCGGCGCCGCATCCATAACATATGAATTTTTAGTTAAGATGTGATGAAAAGTGTCCGGTAAGCTAGGCTATTTATTTATTAGTTGCGGGTGCGGGAATGTTCAACTCTAGTTGAACAAAGTGAAACGCCGGTTTCTTGTTCAGATAGCATTGGTTTGAATGACATTGACGAAGTATATTTATAAGCTTTATGGTCTACAAAGGCGAATCTCAAATTTATAAACTGTGACAGACGAAGTAGGCCACTGATGAGTATTCCATTTTGGTTGTGAGAGTTTTTACATGGAAGAAGTAGTTTTAAAAAAGTACCTATTACGAACTTTTCGTAGTGTATTTGCATTTTCTTACCCAATAAATAGTTTTCGTTGCTTCTATTGCATTTAATGGTGTCATATTGCATGATGCGACTGTGTTGCCACAGGACCCAGATTAATCAAGATATAGACCACAGCAGCACTCATAATTTCTGTGATTGAAAAAGTGCACGCAAACATGAACTCAGAGGACAATAATTTCTTTCCGTGGCTGAGTTCGCATCCAAAAGCCACGCGCTCTTTTTCTATTTCTTTCTTTCTCTGCCGGCTGTAGCCACCACCCGTGACTCCCCAGGTGGCGCCGCTATAAGTGCGATGGTATCGGCAACGTCCAGGACTAGGGTGTGAGTTCACCTGGTAGTGTGAGAAGATGCTTGCATGTTCTTCACTTCAACACACGGGTTCTCAATATATTGATGAATCCAGAATCCCAATGGATTCATTAATATTGGCTCTTCTACTTCCAATTGACTGTTGAAATTATCACTATCTTTACTGAGATTCTATAGTTATTTGGCAGCATGACTTTCATCATCAATAAAGTAAGTTACGTTGAAATATATATTTTTCTGACTTCTTATGGGTGCCTCAAAATTTTTTTCCGTGACTGTATTCACGGTCGCAAACGAGATGATTGTCACTTACTTTCAATTTTTAATGCAGACTGTGTTCCTCGATGCTCATTACCAATGTATTCCTTAGCCAGTTAAATAGTGCCTTTATAGAGGCCTTCGTAAACTAAAATATAAGTACATTTTAATAAGTGCACTTATTGTTAGTATCAACAATAACCTCTATCTTTTCGGGCAGAGCATAGACTTGACGTACCATCACGCAATATTTCATATTATCAGGAAAGCGATTGAAATTATCCCAACCATTTTGCAGCAAGGGAGGTGATTCGCATTCCCTGCGCGAATTTCCATCTTATTATATCAAGCTATAAGTAACTAGAGCACTCTGACAGAGCATTCCTCCGCCAAGCAACGCAAAGGTAATGAAACATTCAAATTGGTATGAAAACAATGATTTCCTTTGTATCAACACCAAAATGTAGTCATTTGTGCCTTTTGGTGTCATTAACAGCTTCTGTAATTTTGTTGCTGATCCGCTCATAACTTTTTGAGTGAGGCTGCGAACAAGCATTTTGACAAATATTAGCTAAAAAACCAACCGATCATCACCTTAATCATTTATGCATACCAGCATTACTAACAATTCTTGACTATAAAGATCTGTTTACACTTTTTAAAGTTACTTTGCTAACAAGCATAACATCAAACACAGAGACAAACAAACAGACACATTGTCACGAAGATTTGTTTACTTAATAACTTTCCGAGTAATGGTAGTAAGAAAAATGAGACGGACAAACAAACAGATGAACGGATCTTCACCGATCTGTTCCTCCTAACATACCTAACAATCCCTTAGGTCCATAAATTTATGAGTTATCTTGATGACAGACAAACACACAGACATACAAACTCATCGAAAACATGGGCTCCTTGGTGGAGGTGGTTAGGCTCAACAACGGACACAGCCAGTATTGGTGAGCTGTAGCCCTCAAATACCTCGGCTTCATAAGTCTGTAGCAGCTTGTGAATAAGAAAAACCTTTTTACACTTGTGATGCCGGAGCCACACAATACAATCACGAGCTCAACTTATGAGCGGACGTTCAGTTTGCCAGTTGTTCGACGTACGCAAGTACTTGCCAGGGGTATCTTGGATACCGACTTTCGCTGTGTAATTGGGGCGACGTGCGAGATGAACTCTCGAACATACCGTACGTACGTGAGAAAACGATTTTCTACTCTAGCTTTGGTGCAAGAATAGTACTTTCCATGGACAGACGAACAATTGCTCAGTATTTTTGCAAGAATATTAAAAACGAAGACTACACGATTAATTACTTGCATTAAATCGTACGGTCATATCCATAATACCGATTCTATTAAGATATTTCCCACCCCGCCAGGAGACAATGATGACGTCATAACGATCTCGAACTGTCGATGACAGGAGCGCTTTGCTCACCGCAGTATCCGTGGCCCAATACGAAGGCAAAAAGTTTTATGCACTGGTATGCACTAGTGTATATCCTGCCTGAACCACTGGAAAGACGAGCGCGTTACAGTAAACGTTGCCGTGCGATCTTTAATGAGATTCAAAACAGAAAAAACGAGCTGCGTTTTTTTAGGTTAGAATTGATTACGCTTTTTAGAATAGGCTATCGTCAAGAGCGAATGGGTAATACCTCATCCACAGGGAAAGCGTATAGGTTAGTTTTTGTTCATAAATTTACTTCGGGACGTTTTTCTTTGCATTTTACCGCCAATATTGTTAGATTTAGGAACTTTCGTAGTCTATTAATGCAACTTGCTAGTCAATTGCAATGTCGAGCTAACTAACAAACATGTCAGGCCCCGTGCAGAAGATATAAAAAACGAAACCTCTAATAGCAGGTAGTCCAATATATGTGTTGGTTCGTATGTCGCTTATTAAACTAGAACGTCTCGTGGCGTAAGACCATCACCCGAAAAAGTGCTGAGTCACAATTTTTATGGCCAACTTACTCTAAAGTTTTGGCATTTTTCACATCTCGATCAACCCACCTGACGGCCTGGAAAAACTATGAACATTGCTCAACTCTTCCTGCCTCTTTTTGTAAGAACAAACAAAGAAACACACAGACATAAAATCGTAAACTAAAACAGTATCACTACTCTCGCTTCACTCGCGGGTCTTAAAAACTAAACCCCGCCACAAAACAGCAAGTCTAATACATGTCGCTGCTCATGTCCTGTTGCCATATGGATATGGTTCTCCCCACCGCAGGTGCTAATCAATAACAGGACGAAGAGCCAGAGGGCCAACTCGGGGACCCGTAATCTCCATTTCTAATCAGCGTCTCATAAGAGCCCCTCGAACCAGAAAATTTCAGCAACACTTCTAGGGAATCGTGGCCGTGGCGTACTTTGAGCGGATTATTTGATGCTGTGGAAGGCATTCTAATAACTGTAGTCATACTTTGAGTAGCTAATAGCGTACATGGTGAACTAAAACATGATTCTACCTTAATGGTTTATGATGAAAACAAATGAGGCAGAAAGGCAAGTTGCAGTGTAGGCTATAGGTATACAGGCGATCATTCTAATGAGCGTATCAGAAGTGTCTGCACCTGTAGAAGCTGCCTGTTGTCATGTAGCAGCTTGGGCACACGGAAGAAATTTCATGCATATTCATTGCATATAAATGCATCTACATACATGGGCCAAGCAACACTTCCTTAGCATTGTTTCTGTACGCACGCAAAAATTTCTTCAGTGGTAAGACAGATACAGGATTTTACTTCCACACCTGATTAAAAATTTTTATTCTCGGCGAGGAAAGCGAAGTATATGTATAAATTTGCATATTTGTTTGTCTGTCAACCCAAAAAGAGGGAGAATGAGTTGAGCATTGTTCATGATTTTGTGCAGGTTGTCAGGTGGGTTGACCTAGATGTGAAAAATGCTGAAACTTTAGAGTAAGCTGGCCATCAAAAATTATGGCATTGAATTTTGTTATCTGTCCACTCTGAAATAGACAGGAAGAGTTGAGCTATAATAATAATAATAATTTTTTTTTTCAGGCAGTCAGGTGGGTTGACTGAGATATGAAAACTGTCAAAATCTAGAGTTAGCTGGTCATCAAAAATAGTGGCGCTGAATTTGTCCCCACCGCGGGTGCTGGTCTTACGTCACGAGGCTTTCTTGTTTCTTTCTCTAAGTTCATGATGCAGAAGCTGAATAGAAGCTCAAAGAAGGAAAAAAGAACTAGAACACCTACGCATGGCGTAAGACCATCACCCGCGGTTGGCACAAATTCAACGCATCATTTTTTTTATGGCTAACTTACTCTAGAGTTTTCATATTTTTCACATCTAGGTCTACCCCCTGCCTCCCTGCAATAAATTATGAACATTGCTCAACTCCTTGTCCCTCTTTTTCGGTGGACAGACAAGCAAATATACAAGCAAATGTATTTAAATCCCTTAAATCATCACTCTCGCTTCACTTTTGGGTGACAAATATATTCTTAAGAAGAGAACCATGACGAAGAGAAAATTATACGAGGGCTACGTTGCCATTTAATGGCCACTAGTACCCCTATAATATAAGGTAATCCCGAAAGTTCTTGTGTTTCTCTTGGGCACAATTCACTATAAGACCGTATAATTTCTCTTAGTTACCAAATAATTACTGCTGCGTGCAGTATCTGAAGCAGCCAGAGGAAAATGAAAGTAATAGATTTAATATACTACAATTAGTTGCCACACGTGGCCTGGGGTATCGGAGCTATATTAATGATAGCTCGTCGTTATTTAAAAAATTGCTTCTAACATTCTGTCCATATTTTTAGCGATCAGGAAACGAATGTGAACGTAATATTAGTATCCTCATATTTCAAAAATCAAAAAAGGCAACCACATTTTATCTTCTATCGAGCTGAAAAACGTCCATAAACCAGAAAATAATATAATTTCACATTATTTATTTATAATATTTTAAATTTTTTGGCAGCCTATTGCACAAGTCCTACTGTAGGATTTACCTTCGTTTTTTTTTTTTTGTACAAACGTGTACCCGAAGTAATTCAGCAGCTGTGAGAAGAGGAGACAGTAAAAAACTCTTGCCTTATTGGCACTGAACAGCTACGAAATGCTTGAGATAACTTTTAAAATTGTCCTTCCTAGTCGCCTGCCGCATTCTTGGCCCACGAGTAAATAGATTTTATTAGCAAGTGCCCCCTACATGCAGTAGTGTTTATTAATTCGCCTATTGATGGGTCGTACCATCTTTTTTTACCGCTGTTCGACACTCGTCAGCGAACTTGCGAACAACTCGTCAGCAGTTTGTGCCTGAAATTGTTTTAACGGTATTTTCAGGAATTCACTTTGCAGTTTTAAATCTTGGTACCGTTCTTGTCTATTGCAGCACGTCCCATTTTTGAGTAAACACGTGTTGTTTGTTGTATTTTATCACTGTGATAATTTCCCAAGAAGAATGTTAAGTGTTAAAAACTAAAAAACCTGCAGTGTTAGGGAAGTCTCGGTTGCAGGTTTTAAATCAGCCTCCGGTAATGATTTAGTAGCAATTTTTCAGTTTACAGAAGCACGAAAATGTTTTTTCTGCTAGTGTTATTTAGGAAAACACACATAGTATACCGACAGTATTTATATTGGGTTTGTATAGACCGAGAATGATATTCTACAAAAAAAAAATGCCTCTCTTCTAATCCGATGCGATTCAGCCGCACATCACAACGTTGCAGAGCAATTTAGAGGTGGGCACCTTCCGGTTTTCGCGGCCCGATTGCACGATAAAAAGGTCGGAGAGGCAGCTTTCCATTATTCTTACGGCCCGGCCGCAGGTGCCTCCCCCTTCACCCCTGACTTCCACCCTGGGCACAGCTCGGCCGACAGAGAGCCCTGACTTGACACCACTCACACCAGGCTGTGTTATTTTGCTACCAGGGTTCTTGGTCCTCTCCTCTTGTATTCCTACGGAAACAAGCCTTTGTAGCGAGGCAGCAGAGCCTAGTAAGATAAGGTTAAGCCGGGTTCACACGGCAGTACGAAGTGTTCGAACCTCCGTTGCGTCCTTGCATAATAACTATATATTTACCGCAGGAATTACTAAAATGTTAGCCGCCATGGCAGCGGGACTGTAACTAGGGTCACTAGCGAAGTTTTGGACAGCGTAGAACTCAGGAAGCTGCTCATTTTTTCTGATGTTTAGAAGAAATCAACAAAAACATTTGAACGCTGACATCGATTCAGACTTCTCTACCAAGTAGACAAGTTCTTTTCGGCACTGAACATGAACTGTCAGCATTCGGTCAGCGCACTGCTGTGGGTTTACTGACCTTTGCCAGTAGTGGAGAGGGTCGAGAGGGGGGGGGGCAAATTGTCTCATGGAGCATTCCGTCATTGGCGCCATAGCACTAGATGAGCTATGATCGGCTACAGCCGTATGCTCCACTAGGGCCTGTTGGCCTATAACTGCAGCACAAACCAGTGCGTGTGGGTTTCACAGTTGCGTGTACGGTCAAGTTGACTCTAAATTTCACTTTTTTTGCTGTTAATGAAAATTGAAGCACTCATCCCAAGTGCACTGTGAAGTAGATTAGATTAGATAGGCAGCAGTAGACGAACCAAGAGGCCCATTCCCAAAGAGACACAGGGACTAACACCCCGGCTTCTTTGAGCTATTGCCATTATGTTAGTAGGATATAGAGGATTGGGCAAACGAGAGGAGAAAAAACGGAAGACGAATGAGAAAAAGAGAAAAAGAAAATAAAAAAAATAAAAACAGAGGGGAGAAGAATCTCCGCCATGAATGCCCCAAAGCATGATCGATTGCCGCTGATATACGGAGATTAAATATAGAAATGGAGTCGAAGTGAGAAGAAGTCAGCATAAAATGGCCTGGGAAGCTTTGGTCGTTAAGTGCTTGCGACTCGTGGAGGAGGAGTTCTTAGCTGAGGAGGATATCTCTCGCAGTGTATGTCAAGACGATTTTTAAACGAGTTGACCGA
>LQNS02276481.1:11154721-11168110 GCA_001587735.2 Parhyale hawaiensis | reverse complement strand
TGGTGCGGTATTTGGAATGACAACTGGTGCGGTATTTGGAATGACAACTGGTGCGGTATTTGGAATGACAACTGGTGCGGTATTTGGAATGACAACTGGTGCGGTATTTGGAATGGAAACTGGTGCGGTATTTGAAATGACAACTGGTGCAGTATTTGGAATGACAACTGGTGCGGTATTTGGAATGACAACTGGTGCGGTATTTGGAATGACAACTGGTGCGGTATTTGGAATGACAACTGGGGTAGGTCACGAAAACGGTATTGTTCGAATTTGATGCTGAAATTGACCTGACACCTTCGAGAAATTCCATACTGGTATGGATACTATGGCACAGATTGCTGCATGGACTATTTTTACGCGGTTGTATAGCTGTGGGCTACATTGGAATAAATACGAGGTATTTATTAGCGTTTTCATTCATGTCATAGCACAAACTAACAAACAGAGCGAGTACCTTTTACCACTAAATAATCGTAGCTGTGAAGTCCAGAATACGAAAACGACATTTACAAACAAATATGAATGTGCTGGGAACATTATTGGTAGAAATAGTTTCTGCATAGAACAACTTAATTGAACGTTAATTTCTCATAAATGTCTTAAATTGCATTTCAGTTATCGTCTTATTTCAGCTGTTGCTAAAGCAAAAAAAAAATTATAACAATAATAAGAGCCCTGCCCTCAACCCCGGCCAAGACAAGGTGAAAAGCCGGGGCCGGCTTGGTGGATTTGAGCTGGCCAGGGCCGGGAAAAGGGTGGTTCAAAAATGGCTGGGTTTGGCTGGGACCTCGTCGGTCTATACTCGCTGGAAATATGTCTTTGTTTGAAAAGGGAACAGTTTTCTATTTGAGCCGTAAGAAACGCATGTTTGGTCTGCAAAGCACTTACTATCAGAGTGAATAGCTTTATATCTGATTCTGATGAATAATTAACTGCCTGATACAAAAAACCTATATTAATGTTATACCTTAGTTGCATAGCATTTGATAAAAAAAGTTTCTAAAAATTGTTTGTGACAACCGTGCCGTACTGTGGAGGTTTTTCCTTGTGATTTTTGTGGCAACCGTGCCGTACTGTGGAGGTTTTTCCTTGTGACTGACCTGTCAAATGCGTACTTTACTTTTGGTACCCTTAGGCGGCCACGAAGCCAATAATGCAGCCAGACGGGTCGAATGAGAATAATGCTAAACTGCCTTAACTACAGTGACCGAAAAAGTCAGTGTATTAACTCTGCACCTCCTATGAGGACCATTTGATAACGTTTCGAAAGGTGCTTTTCCTACATCCATCAGTAAAAATGAGCACGCGACGAAAACAGTGTCCATAAGATTAGATTAGATTAGATAGGCGGCAGTAGACGAACCAATAGGCCCATTCCCAAAGAAACACCGGAACTTATGCCCCGGCCCTCTATGAGCTATTGCCATTATGTTAGTAGTTAGTAGGATATAGAGGACTGGGAAAAGAAGAAAAAAAAAGGGGGGAGGAAGAATCTCAGCCAAAGAGACAATCATGAATGCACCCAAGCACGATCAATAGATGCTGATATGCTGAGCTTAGAGATCCCAAACTGTGTAGTTGGAGCGGAAGAGAGAAGAAGACTAATTAAAGTGGCCTCCGAAGCTTTGGCCGTTAAGAGTTTGTGACTCCTGGAAAAGGGCTCTCAGCTGTGGAGGATGTCTCTCCTAATGTATGTCAAGTCTATTTTTAAAGGTGTTGACTGACTCCGCACCAACAACGTCGGAAGAGAGGCTATTTCAAACATTGACTATGAAATACGGAAAGAACTGCAGGTTTAAGGTTGTTCTTCGAGCTTTATGCTTGAGTTTTTGTCCGTTGTTTCCCATCGCAAGCGATCATTAAGGTGTCTTTCAAAGAGTCCCGTTGTAGGTGCGTCGTTGAAGCCATTCATATACTTGAATGTTTCTATTGGTTGCCCCCTGAGTCGTCTTTGCTCGAAAGAGATCAGACCCAGTTCTTCTAGGCCACATTCATACGACTTGTTTCGCAGCTAAGGTATCAATTTCGTTGCTCTACGTTGGACTCTTTCCATGTTATCGAAATCGTTACACAGATGTGGCGACTAGAATTGAACAGCAAATTCCAAGTGTGGCCGCACTAACGCCTTGTACAAGGCAATAATGATATCCTTGGACTGATTTGTATTCAAAATTTCTGGTGATGAATGCCAGTACTCTCTCTGCTTTCCATTTTCACACTCTTGTCAACCAGCTGACTGTGTTGTAATTTGCATGTGATAGTGATTCACAAGACAAGCTGTTGGGTGACAGCAGAGAATTCCGACCCGTTCATTTTCAATGGGGTTGAAGAGTTCACCAGCCCTACTTGCATTACTGAGCATTTATCAAAATTAAAGCTCATCTGCCACGTTGTGCTCCATTCCCTGAGGGAGTAAAGGTCTTGTTAGGGCTCGGCTCTTCTCGTGGCAGGATGACATAGATTGCTATCACCCGCAAATTTACTGATTTTACTACGGATGTTAACATCAAGATCATTGATGTAAATTGAGAGCAGAAGTGGGCCAATTAAGCACTCTACCTTGTGGAACCCCTGATGATACCTGCGTCCAGGCGCTCGTCTCTCCTTCAAGCTTCACTCGCTGCTGCCGACCCCTAAGCCATGCCCCGATCCATCGAAAATAGTCTCCCTGGATACCATGGGCTTCCAATTTTTTAATGCGTCGTTGATGGAGGGACTTTGCAAAGCCTATTGGAAGTCTAGATACACAAGGTCTACACCCCCTTTCTTCGTCTTTAATATCCGTAACTTTTGAGAAAAAGTCCAGTAGGTTTACTTTGCAGCTTCTTCAATTTCGGAAGCCATGCTGAGTGTCGGATATGAGTTGCTGCATCCTCAGGTGATCAGTGATGCGCATTTTCAAGAGGCGTTCCATGGTTTTGCTGACAACCGATGCAAGACTGATAGGTCGATAGTTGCTGGGGCTTTTCTTATCCCCCTTCTTATGCATCGGTATCACATTAGCTAGTTTCTAATCCTGTGCAATTTCTGCCATTCTTAGAGACCGATTACATATTTCGAGCAGCGGCTTCAGGATGACTGGAGCCATTTCCCGTAGTACACGGGGAGTAAGATTATCCGGGCTAGTGGATTTGTACACATTTAGGTGGGTCAGTTCTTGCAGGATCTCGATCTCCGTGAAAACACATGGGTTTATTGGAGCAGTTGGCATCGGTGCTGGTTCAGGAAAATTCGTAATATTTTCAATAGTATATACAGAAGTGAAATAGTCGTTCAGCATTGTGAATTTGTCTCTTTTAAGTGAAAGAAAGAGCTAGAGCATGCAACGAAAACGGTGTCAGCCATACGTGAAAGAAAGAGCGAAAGTATGCGACTAATACAGTGTCCATAAGCGACAAAGAAGAGCACTCTACGAAGACGGTGTCCATAAGTGAAAGAACTAAGACAAAGAGCTGCGACGAAGGAAATGTCCAAAAGTGAAAGAAAGAGAGCCAAGAGCTCCGACGAAGAGTGTCCAAAAGAGAGACATTAAAGAGCACCGCGTGTGCCACTACAGGCGTCCCCGCACCTCCGTCCCCCCCCCCCCCCCCCCCCGGCAAGTAATCAAGCAGACGGAGGCGTATTTTGGCTGCGAGGCCGAGGGTAGCCCCAGATGAAATGATTAAAGTGGTGTTGAGGGCCCCGACCTCTCTCGCCCCCTCCACAATGCAAGCCAAATCAACCGAAACCTTAGGAATAGAGTGACTGCTCCTGTTGCTGGGGGTCTACAATCCCATACCTTGCAAATTAAAATGTTCCACCCCACTACGTAGCTTAAAATTTCCGTCAATGCCATGTAAATTAAAAGCGAAGTCTTAGGAATATAGTCCTTGTTCCTGTTGCTGGGCGCCTGGTGCCGTACCCTATCTGAGAAATTAAAATGTTGCGCATGCAACACGTTGCTTACAAGGTCCAGCAATGCTACGTGCTTTAAAGGCGAAGGGTTTGGAAATATTCCCTACATCTGCTGTTGGTAATCTGGTACTATATCTACGAATTCCAAATATTGTGCCACTGTCATGGGGAGTTATAACTTTGATACCTTTGATGATACTTCGGACGAGGTCCAGGCGATGTTACACACGCCGCATATCTTGTGCAGAGGTGATGCTGCAGTTCGTGACCAGCGGGGTGGCTAACAGCGAGTTATCCCCACACTTTACGTAGCCGCTTACAGCAGGTTCATCTGGCACTTCGAAAGTAAACTCTCGGAATATAGTACGTGCTGCTGCTATGCTGGTGTTTTGGTAACTGAGGTATTTACATAGTCGCACTGGTATTATACATAAATAAAGCTGAGGAATCAGCTTTGGAAAAATTTCATCACCAACTTTAACCAACTATTGGTCACGTCTTATTTGCTCACTTGTTGCTATAAAATATTCTATTATGCATTAACGTTTCGTAAAGAATACGCTTGACAGATACGTTATCTTGAAAAAAGTCAGATCGTATTCAAATTCTTCAACAAAACTTACTAGAAGAGTACTGAACAATATTTAGCCCAACAAACAGAATCCGATCGTCCTCTACCTATAATAACAAGACTTGCTGGAAGTGGATTTCAAAGTTAAATGTTGGGTGTAAGTTCCGTAGAATTAATCATCGCCAAAAAGTTTTTATACTTTTGAGTTCGTCTCGAAATTGATGCGATATTGTAGGCCCATGCTCTAGCTACGCCTTCCATGAAATTGCTTATTTTATTTATTTGCATACATTAATGGCTGCTATAAATTGTTTAAACCTCTATGGAGGGAGTTGCCTAAATAATCTAGACACATACTAAAATACTACACTTAGAAATATTGCGGTTTAGAGGGTTATGATATCTAGCTGAGTATACCAAAGGTGATTTTGTACCTGGTATGCTACCTATTTTAAGAAGTCCTACAAGTCCATGAAAATAACAGTTGTCATAGTAGTGTTATTTTGTGAGACAAGCGTGAAGGATCTATAAAAGAGATATCTACATAAATTATTTAGTCAACATGATGGAAGCTCAGCTATATCGCTTAGGTAACACATATTTGACTGCTAACATGTACATCAACGAGTGGAGCATTAGTTACACCTCTTTTAGAATGCTATTTGGTAGAATAGATACAGTATTTAGATAAACTAAAAAGGGGTGTAATTTATGCGCCACCCTTTATGTACATAAATTTTATCCCAAGAACAGGTTTTGAATTAAATTTATGTTATTTAAGCCTAAAACGAGGTGGGCTCAGCAGTGTGCGAGAGAAAGAGCGAGAGAGACATCGAGAGTAAGGGGCGAGTGGGGAGAAACAACCCCCCCCCCTCCCCATTTCTCTCTCTGTCTCTCTCTCTCCCTCTCTCCAGCCGCCATTTTACTTTGGACTTCCCTCTTGCTCTCCCCTAACTTTCTATCTACGACTTCCTTTTATATAAGGGAAGAGAAGCTGAGCTCTGCCGGGTAGAGAGGAAGGAAAACTTACAGTGAACGAAACCTTTACAGACTGCACCATAAGTTCAGTGTAGTCTGTATCTTTTATTATCCTTTGCAGTGCTGTCGCCGTTCCAATTGGAGTATTGCATGCAATACGTAAAGGTATCCTTACCTTTTTTTATCCTTTGCAGTGTTGTTAACATCCCAGTTCTACTACTGTGTAGTACATGATTTTATCCTTCGCTTCCCAAAAATCTTTGATGCTTCTGAGATAAAGTGCATGGTTCACACAAGACACCACTTTTGCTGTGCTTTGAGAATTCAAACTATCCAAATGTTTCGTCGCGTCCTCACAAGCACGACGACGTGTCTACCGAAAAATTCACTAAAATGTTAATGGAAGCACCATCTTCGTTAGCACGTATCGTTAGTGAAACGTTGAATGTCTCTTCAAATTTAAGAATGATAGAGAACTCAGAAATTTCTACACTCTTCTGTTGTTTAAACAGAAGCAGCAACGAGTTCGAATGCTCTGTTATGTGTGAAAGTAGGGTAAACGACTAACGTATGGACGGGCCTTCTGATAGCGATACTCCAGCCTACCTGCAGTTCGTCCTTATCTGCTTGAAGTCTAGTTTGCTATTTATAACTGGGTAATACCTCTCTACCTCACCCATATCGATCCTGCTCGTTGATACAGCATATAGTATCGTTATCTTTGTAACAATTGTTTAAATTTTACTATCTCCCAGTTTAAGAAAACCTATTGATATGAAAGACATAAGGTAAAGAGTGTTCTGATGAAAGGCATTTCTAATAGCCTCTGGTTGCGAGAGTACCTGAAGCTATTCAAGATGATCACATGACCACATTTAGTACATTTCGTCAAAATCAACCTTGTACATTGGCATAGCTCTGACACCGGAGTAGTTTTCTTAACTGAGTGGTTCGGCTCTTGCTGGTCTGCTCGTTGTTTTCTTGCCCATTCTCCAATGTCCAAATTTCATGATGCAATGGTCCATGTTGTTAGTGAATGTTTAGTAGATGGCAAAAGTTACTTTCATTTTGTACTTAACTAGAAGAAGATAAAGTAAGTGTTGCAGTGCACAGCTGGTATGGTTCATAGCATGACTGGTATGATGCACAGCATGGCTGGTACGGTGCACTGCAAAACCGGTGCAATGTCCAGCATTGCTGGTATGGTGCACAACATAGCCTGGTATGATGCACAGCGCTGGAGGTATGATGCACAACACAACTGGTATGATGCGTGCACAGCAGTAATGCTGCTCTGCTATCCATACCGCCGCCGCCGCCAGCGATCGTTGAAAGCTTTTAGCCTGATTGGTGGCCGGGCGTCCTGCTGACGCAACACTCGCTCTTCGTGTTATTCCTCTTATTCCTACACTTTGTGTTATTCGTGTTATTCCTCTTATTCCTACACTTTGTGTTGTTCGTGTTATTCCTCTTATTCCTACACTTTGTGTTATTCGTGTTCTTCGTGTTATTCCTGCTTTTCATGTTATTCGTCTTATTCTTACACTTTGTGTTACTTGTATTCTTCCTGTTATTCCTGCTTTTCATGCTATTCGTCTTATTCGTACACTTTGTGTTATTTGTGTTCTTCGTGTTATTCCTGCTTTTCATGTTATTCGTGTTATTCTTAAACTTTTGTTATTTGTGTTCTTCGTGTTATTCCTGCTTTTCATGTTATTCGTGTTATTCTTAAACATTGTGTTATTTGTGTTCTTCGTGTTATTTGTGCCCCTCGTGTTATTCATGGTATCCGTGCTCTTCGTGTTATGTGTGCTCTTCATGCTATTCATCTTATTCCTACACTTAGCGTTATTCGTGCTCTCCGTTCTCTTCGTGTTATTTGAGCCCTCACATTATTCGTGCTCTTCATGGTTTTCCTACACTTTGTATTATTCGTAATCTTCATGTTATTCATCTAACTGCTATACTTTGTGTTGTTCGTGTTATTCCTGCTTTTTCTATCGTTCATTCTATTTAGGTTACATTCTTCATTGTATTGTTGGATAGTTATGTAATTATTATTGGTCTCTTTGTTACCACGGCGGTTGCTCGTACTGTTTGCTCCTCCTGCTGCTCGTACTGCGTGCTCCTCCTGCTGCTCGTACTGCGTGCTCCTCCTGTTATTCCTGCTGTTCGTCCAGCGCGCTCTCTACCTTAGGCTATGCATGCTGTGTGTGTGTGTGCTGTTCGGGTTCTCGTCTCAGTGTGCTTTGTATGTTACTCATGCTGCATGCGGCTTTTGCTGTCCGTGGTGCGTGTCGCATGTATTTTTCTTTACTGCTGGAGTCATTTGTGCTGAGTGCTTGTAGTGTTTTTATACGTACAGCGTGTTGTTAAAAAATTTGTGCTATTTGTGTTATTTATTCCTTTTGTATCATTTGTGCTCTCACATTTTCTTGACGCTTGTTTTTCGTGTTATTCGGCCATAAATTTGTGCGTGTAACAGCTGCTATCTAGTGCGAAGAATTTATAAGTAACTAGAGCACTCAGAGAGCTCATACCTCCGCCAAACAAGGCAATGTTAACAGAAAATTCTATATGGTTCCGAAACCATTATTTCCATTTATCAGCACCAAGACTTGGTCATTTATGTCTTTTGGTAGTAATAACAGCTTCTATAATTTCATTGAAGATCCGTTCATAAGTTTTCGAGTTATGTTGCTGACAAACATTAATCAAGCATACAAAAGACCAACCGATCATTACCAAAATTTGATCGTTTATGTCTTTTTAAAGTGTTTAACAATTCTAGTAAATATCATAACGATCAGTCCATAGCTTTTCGCTTTATTTTGCTTAAAAACATAAAATAAAACACTCAGAAAAACAAATGAATACACAGAGCATCACAAAAATTTTATCCTTACTTTTCGTGATACTCCTGGCGACTCGTGTAAGTTTCATAAAAATCGATCCATAACTTTTTTAACTTCTTATATCAAGAAGAAAGAGGCAGACAAACGAACAAACGGTCGAACGAATCGTCACCAAAGGTTAGTGATCTGTTACTGTTAACATGCCTAACTATCTCTGTAAATTTCGTGAAGATCCGTTCATAACTTTTTCAGTTATCTTTGTCACAGACAAACTGCCAGACAGACAAACTCGACATAGATATAATCTTCTTAGTGGAGGTAATAAGTTTACATGCACATTATATGTTGTTGGCTACAAGATGTTATAGCATTTATATCAATATGCGTGTGATATTTATTACGTAAATGAAGGACAACTGCTAGAAATTAGCGGGCAAGGTTAAATGAAGACTGCAATATTGGTTGTTATTGCAACGGCTCCAATACTTCGACAGTCCTGGGCGTGTCCTGAATGGTGTTACCCAGAAAGCAAAGAGTGCAAGTGGAGGACTCAATGGGACTAAAATAAAAATTAGCAGTGACCGCATGTCGGTGAATGACGTCACACCGACGAGTTAAAGTATTTGAGGGATAACCCTCAGGCCATCGTAGGCTGGGTTCCTAATCCCAACCAAAAATATAAGCAGTGTTTTATTCTTGAAGCGAGAGATACCTCAGGAACAGTTGTTGCTCAAACTTTCTGTACTTTACGACGACTATTTCACCGTGTTGTGAGTATGGGTACAGCTCAAGTAGATACCGGGAGATAAACTCGAAAAAATACGGTGACAAGTTTAGGTCCTGAATCGATTTTTCATATTTTAAAACTCGATAAGGGCAAAAACACATCTTGAGAGTTTTACAGGAATACCATTTCCGTCGCAAGCGCCTAGTTTTCGAGATATATGACTTTGAAGTTCCTATTGTTTTCGCATGGGAGAAAATAGCCGGCGTCATGATTGGCGACCCCATAAGAACCTAAATATTTCAAGTAAACCTAACTGAACCAACCTAACCTAGGTTAGGAAGGTTTGGTTAGATTCCTATGGGGTGGCCACCAAGTGTACTATGACGACAGTTATTTTCTTCCGTGGGAAAGCAATGGGAACTTCAAAGTCATATATTTCGAAAACTAAGCATTTGTGACGAAAACGGTGTTTCATGATAAAAGTCCGAATATGTGCTCTTTTACCCATATCAAACGTCAAAATAATGTAATATCGATTTCCGGACCTAAACTTCATATTGACCAGATATGTTTTGTACAGAGCGCTGTCAGCTGAATATGAAGTGTAAATAAGGTTTCACTTCAAAGAAGAAGTTAGGTATATCAGGGTGCCATACCTGACTATATCTTGTCTCTGGTGCTGTGGAATTTTCCACTGACCTCCACTGCCATTTTCCAATGCTAATTACTTTTATTGTTCAATTAGTATATGTTTTCTTCTTTTATTTGTGGGCTTAAAGGTGGAAATTTGCTATTGACGATGATTTTTCAGACCATATTGATAAAATACTCATAGGCAACTCAGATATTCTGTTTATCGATGGTGAAGCCATTGATGACGTCAATTTTTAATGCTAGTTTCACGTGAGTCCTCCCGTTACGCTCTTTGCTTCCGGGGTTACCTAAAAGTCGCTTTGTGAAAATGTTCTATTTGGTTTGAAAAGCCGCAAAAGTAAAGCTAGATTATTTCCTTTTTCACGGATTATTCTTATTGAAACGCAGATATGCGTAAGATAAATTTCATCTCAGTACCTTCGTAAGCACATCCATTTGCACGAATATAAATTGATGAAATAGTTTAAACTACAGAAACAAAAGTGTAAATGATAGCCTATAATAAAGCGTAGAAAGAAATTATCACTTTAAATGTAGTGAGCATATATGGCATTAGCATAAAGTTTATACATTTTGGTAGTACTCTAAGTATAACTGCTTCCGTATGAGGTCATCAGTCCATCAAACGCTACTTTTAAAAAGCCTATTTTAGGTTTGTTTGAGTCCTTATTCCAGTTTCATTCTCAAGATCTTCAAAAATTTGACTAGCTTCTCTTGAGCGAATCGGTGTCAGAAGGCAATGGTTTCCTTTTGTCGGCAGATAGCTAGCTCATCTTCATGGCGAGCACTGCGTAAAGGCGAGCACTGCGTAAGGGTTGCGCCTTTTGCATAATGATGTTGAAAATATTTAATATCAGCATTGTGCTCGCTACCTCCACCATCATCAGCTGGTACGCGATATGCACCTGACCTGTCGATCCTGTCAATTCACAACTAGCGCAGTGTAAAGTTTTCTAACGTCGTCACTCAAAATCTCGATTCCTGCTGCTGTATTTTGCACGCATACCTCAACTAGCATGCCTCGTGGCGTAAGACCATCACTCGCGGTAGGGGCAAATTCAACGCCATCATTTTTCATGGCCAGCCAATTGTAGTTTTTTGGCATTGTTCACATTCAAGTCAACACACCTGAATCCCTGCAAAAAATTATAAACATTGCTCAGCTCTTTCTACCACTTTTTGGTTGGACAGACAAACAAATATATACATACTAGCTCCGTTTTTCTCTCACAAGGGTTACATCTAATTAGTAGTAATGAGGCACATTCAAACCCTCGCCAATCCTGTGTCAGTGACAAATTTTCAAGCTTCACCAATTAAAGATCGTTTTAGAATTAGCTCTCATGTTGACGTTCTTCCAAGACCCATCTATCCTAATATCCAGGAGAGGTCCAACAAATGGCTTCATTTTGTCATGTAAATAACAATGGGCTTCTTTCTCAGACAGAAACATTACCCAGATCTACTACTGGTTGTTATAAGTTTTATGTTACAGATGTAGTAATTTACGAATACGATAGTTGTCAAAATCACCCAACGATTAGGCAAATGAGTGTTTTCCAACACATCAAATGATATCCCTAGGGAATGATTCGAATTGTTGGTATAGTTTATGTGTATAGAACATGATTGTCCAGAGCCCCATAAGTGAATGTTCGCTTTTAGTTGGGCATGTTCCTATTTTTAGAGCAAGAAATTGTTATTCTAGATGATAAACATTTTATTGTTTTGAGTGAACAATAAACGAGTAAGTCTGCAGTGCTGTTCCCAGTTTCAGATGACTTTTCACTGGACTGCGCAAAAGTTGTGATTTGCATTTCAAGATGTCCCCACTCAAAATAATTCCAGTTTATCTCTGATCTTAAACCTAAGTTTTCTGTATTGATACATTAGGAAACAATTTTACGCACTGGTTGCTTTTCAAAGAAGCAGAATTTAACAATAATTTTTAACTCATTTTAGTGTCATGGACTGTCGATTGTGACAATTCATAATTCTACAGCTACATTTGCGTACGTTCCTTTATCTGAAAGTTTTCGTGATATGTGAAACTTCAGTATTCATTTGTTTATTTTTACCAGATTTCATCTCTGCATTGACTTTTTTTTGTTATCGAAATTATGCGTTCCTATAGGAATTGAACTAAATTAGTAGATCAATATTTGTCAGGCACAATTGTGTAGTAGCGGTGCAACCAAGTGACGTCATTTCGCGGCATTAAAATGTTATCGAAATTGTTCTTATCGAAGATGAAGTCGCAGTAAAAAGTAAATCGGTTCATAAAAATTAAATATAATTGAAAATAGCGTTAAACTTAGCGAAAAGCAGGAAAATAATTCAGCATTTCCACAGTAAATTCTAATAGGTTTTAATGCTAGTAAAAACAATAGGAAAGTGCATTCTACTTGGTATGTCAGGCTATGGAAAGTCGTCTCAAGACTGATCCACATTGCGGCCAAAAATTGATTTAGTGTGCTTCAGTTCAATGGAACTCCTTTGTAACTTGTTACGGCCACCCTGTTACACGGCAGTAGTTTCTACTCACAAAAATTCTGAATCTACTATCTTTTTCCATTTCTTGGTTTTATCCACTTTACTGTCATTCTGCACCATTATGATAATATTTGGTGCTTTTAGGAACGTAGAACATCAGTCTGTGTCTTTTCTACAATTTTCTACAATTGTCAGATTAGTTACGCTTACTGCCCAGATTAAATGGGTTAGAGCTGTTTGATACCTACAACGAAAATCGATTATTCTTATAGAAACAACACAATTTTTGAAAAGTAACCAAATGGTCAATTTGGTCGGTAAATTGTCACTTCATTTAGAATTTAGACATGTACTCGAGGCAAGGGATATTAGAAAAGCATAGTTTAGCATCAGATTAAATGTCTGTAAAATTGCTACCTAATATAAATAATATTCAGTCTCACACTCAAGGCAAGGGACGTTGGAGGAACAAAGCTTAGTATCAGGATCGAACCGTTTACCCTCAGGACAATATCCATGTACTTTATAGGGAGGCTCACAATAGTAGTAAGCCTTGCAGTCTTCGTAGTCCGGCTCCACTTGACCATCTTCGGTGCAGTACACAGTGCACGGTTGGCAGAAGGCGTAACAGTTTGTACTGTTCATGGAGCAGGTGAGAGTGGTGTAGTCGAAGAAGGGTGCCGAGTCCTCGCACTCTACACTGAGCAGTTCACCGGAGGCGAGGCACACGTAGAACATGGTGCAGTTGTTAGGGTCAGGCATAACTGCACCAGGGACGTCACATGTTACGGTGCACGGGTTACAGGGGTTGGTGCAGTACCCACTGGGTGCCTGGTACAGGGGCTGGCAGTGGTCCTCGGTGTTGTTCGGCTCGAAGTATTCGGAAAAGTCGCAGTTGAAGGGCCCGAGTGGTATTACTGCAAATAGGTCATTATTATTATCTTACAAATTTAACCACCCCAGGAAATGGGTCATTAATGAGTTATATAAGTTTAGAAGTGGCAGTTACGACTCTACATAAAGAAAGGCAAATTTGTTGAAAGCCAGGATCAAAAACATCCCTAAATGCATCAGTAATAGTAGTGTATAGAGCACCGAAATGCGTGCTCGTGACCTTTGACCTCTGGGCCCCCACCGCCGGGTCACCACGCCGCACCCGCGCGCTCCCCCACCGCTCCCGCTGACCTTATTGCAAACTTCCGGAGGTCAGTTGC
>LQNS02276481.1:11128694-11143521 GCA_001587735.2 Parhyale hawaiensis | reverse complement strand
CAGTAGGATATGCAACTGACCTCCGGAAGTTTGCAATAAGGTCAGCGGGAGCGGTGGGGGAGCGCGCGGGTGCGGCGTGGTGACCCGGCGGTGGGGGCCCAGAGGTCAAAGGTCACGAGCACGCATTTCGGTGCTCTATACACTACTAGTAATGACTCTTTGTCGGGAAGTAGAACGAGCAAGAGTAGGGAAAAATATAATTTAGTTACGCACGTATCACATACATCATAATGTCCGAGGGTGTTACGTCATCGTCAGGTTTTCATTATCTTAGTACGAGCAATGATTGTAAAGTGATGGTGAAGCAGATATGCGGGCTAATTTAAGTTAGAAACGACAGTCACAGAAGTTCTCAATTGACTCAACACCAGATAGAAAACTTCGTTGTTAAGAGATAACAATTCTGCATTCAACTATGATTTTAGATACGGTAGTTACAGCTCTGTATCCCAGACAAAGAATCATTTAGAAAATAGATACCGCTGAATTTCAAAGTTTTCTACAAGATCGCAGCCGTAACTTCTTACCTCGTGTGTGACATCCTTAGCCATAATCAGCTCTAAGGAAAGTGAAGCAAAATATTGTTTCAACAGTAGCCTTAGTTATACAATGGACGCTGAGGCAGGTAATCAAGGCCAGTGCGGGGCAAGTTGTCATGCTTTGAGACTTTATCACGTCTACACGTTAGTCTCTCCAACGCGTTCACTCATCCACTGGTCCTAATGTTTTGTAGCTTCATTGTCAACACAGCTTAGTGTATTCCCTAAAAAAATGGCAAAATGTTAACTAGCCTATCAAATCAGTTTCTTCGGCCCGTGTCACGAGGCAAGTTACTGATGTCTCTTCAAGTTTGAAATGAAATAAAATTTAGAAAACAGTGCATTTTCTGCAGCTCAGTAACCCATTCACAAGAGTGGATGAGTGAACACGCTGTAGATCAGCCATTCCTGTGAATCAAGAACTAGAACTATGAGCGGTTGAATGAGAGATGCGTAGAACAAAACATAACTTACATCCCTCGCCCTCATCAACACAGGAGTAGAACTGCGTGCAGTTGACGGGGTCAGGAACTGCAGTGCCGCTTGTGGTCCCGGTACACACCGGTGCACAAACATCCATTCCTTCAGCACTTAGCATCTGTTAGTGTTAACACCAAATTATTTCTTTATTCATGTTCAAAGGATTCTCGCACATCGTTCAAGATTCTTTACAGCGTGTCAAATGCTGCACCTGTGCAGCTAAAAATTTAGCTAAGCAACTAAGCACTAATCGAAGTCCCTTACCGTAATCAAAGTTTCTAACCAATGAGTCGCAAGTACTACAACGCCTACAAAACCATTTGCGAATGCAAAGAGGACTATATAGAAATTTACTCGTTTCTCGCTCCATAGAGAAACTCCATGAAGTTGCATCTCTCCCATCAGTCTTTGTGTAAAAAAGTAAACAACACCTTATACTGTCACAATCAAGGCTTCAAATAATACGGTACTACGCCAACATTAAATACAACTGACGGCTTATACATAATACGTTATCAAATACGCAATAATAGCGTGTGTTGTAATAGCATAGATCCGACAGCTTAAAGGCGAGTTCACACTACAGTCTTTTTGTACGCGTACGCAGCACTTTTCACTTAAATGCGTTAGTGTATCCGCGTTGAAAGAACAGAAATGTACAAAGCAGTCTGAATTCTGAAGCCAAGTTCATTCTTGCGACCTTCATCGTCACTGTCAGCAGAGTAGCGACTCAACGCACATCGTCGTCATGGCGACTGCAACTTGAAATATTAAACATGGCTCTGAAAATGATTGAATATCAATGTTTGCAAATTCAAACTCGCTCAAAAATTAGGAAAAATAATCAGAAATTTATCACTGACACTTAGTGTAGAGTAAAAATGGTACCGACGGATGAGGTTTTCAACGATTCTTTGGATAATTTAATTATGTGCAAACTGAAGCTGCACCGTGGCAGCGTCATCGGATTATAATGTATAGTTGAGTTGGCTCTATGGTGATAGCGATGGCGAAAGTCATGGGTGTGAACCTGGTTAAATTCCCTCCAAATTTTAAATGATATCTGAAACTTTCTTAGTCATATCTATAAGGCCTGCTGACGTGATAGCTTACATCTCAAAAAAAAAAAATCTTTTGCTGGTTTAGAAAATGCAATTGGAGTACATAGAGGAATATTCATAGCATACAGTATAGCATAACCTCACGCGACAAGGGTATGACACACTGACCAAAGCTCCCTATAGAACTCAACCTCAACTAAGCCTTATGTAGACATTGTGGACACACACGGTACTGTTACCTAGACATCCTCGCTTTCGCTATTCTAGCGCAGCATGTAACGAAAAGTTCGTCGGACTTTGGAGCACTGCGTATGGGGAGCAAAAAACTGTCGTGCGAACGCACTTTAAAGCTTACACGTGACAAGGGACCCGAAACTTTTGCAAGTTTGTGTAGATATTTCAATCCATTATAAACTAATATTCTCGTGTGCATGCATGAAGTTTTTCTATGTACATTACTTATAGTAATTTGCTAGCTGTTAAAACAATGAAACCCCAATATTATGTGTAGTTGTTCAGTGCAGGGATACTTACCGATATTGCGATGCAAAATATCAACGACAGTGCGTTATCAATCTTCATTTTTCGCGTAATGAATAAGATCTGTGACGACGAAGAAGGGACATAACCATGTTAGATGAGTCAACGTTTATCTCTAGCTCTACTAGGACAGTGACCATATATGCTTATTTCCCTAATGCTAGTGCTACGAAAGCGGTATTCAACCGCTCGTTATAGGGTTAATTTTGTTCAAACTGGCTTGAAAATGCGTACAGTAAGTCGAACCGCGGCGGTGAAGGTAGAGCTTCGGTTAGCTATCTGCCTGTGTTATTTTGTCTGATCCTTCGAATTTTTAAAGGTAATTTCTGACACGCAGCTTAAGTGTGGGCATAGTCACAGCAGCGAGGGCAAAGGAGTTTAAGCTGTACAAAAGTCTATAGATGTTCTTCAAGAATCAACGTATATTGAGCGGCCATGAAAATACGATGTAGTAGAGCGACCGTTCATTTCTGTAGCCCGTGAGCTGCCGAGAAAAATATATCTATAGGCAGATGCTCAGTTACATAATATAAATATGTATACTGTTTTTTATTCATCAGCTTGAGTTTCATCAGTGCTAATGGTCTAATTATAGGCAAACAATTGATGTATTATCCGATACTCCTGCCGGTAGACGTAGGCTGTTCGGTTAAATTTTTCCAATTAGATAGCATGGAAATTGTAACCAATGCCGGTGGTTCAGGCGAATCTTCAAAAAAAAAAACCTGGAGTTCGGAACTGCTTGAGTTCAATTCTTAAGGAGCTCGAAAGGTGCATAAATAGATGAATAGTACAGGGTTGGTACTTCATAGAAGTATTTATCAGAAATTATTTTGGGTTGTACTACACCGCGCACTTTCCATTCACCCTCACTATCGGCAACAAATAAGTTCTTGCAAGCACTTTCCACCCGGTGGTTTAAGGCGTTTACTTGCCAGCTATCAAAGAGCGAGCCATTGAACAGTCAAGGAACTCATATACAGGAAATTACTGAGCATGTGCGTGTATTCGGAGGGCCGGCCGCACATTTAACTCTTTATTTTTCCTCTTCATATTAGGTACCGGTTCGGAGAGTGCAGTTTTTACGAAAATTTTACTCATGTTTAGTCCTGCACAGTAATGATTACCCTTTTCTAATGAGTCTAGAAACTTTCTTTTTGAGATCATAGCTCTCATATCCTAAGAATGGTAGCGGTAGATATATGATTTTACGTTCTACAGAAGGGATATTTTGGTTACTATTATAGATTTTGTTGAGAGTTTTACAAAATACCTTTTTGAATGACTTTAATTGGGAAATAGTTTTGCATGAAAAAATTCTGAAGTTCTTGTGATACATACGTAGTAAGTTATTCACACGGGAAAGGCAAAACTAAATCAAGCAGCTAGTGAAGGGCTGATTGTACTAGGTAGAGGAAACATACACGTTCGATGAGGTCGTTAAAGTCGATCTAAGCTAAGCCCACTTGATTTGACGGGTCGGGAAATTCAGATAGGAACTTTAGTATCTTCACTTTCAGTAGTGTTGTAGCTGCTAGAAGCAGCCCGATTGTGTAGAGCGAACTGGAATCTCCATTTCACGGAGTAAGACTATGTGACTATGTTGATAGACATCTCACCGGTAGCTGGTAAATGATTCAACGACAGAAACGTGATTCAACAACTCGAAGCCAGGGCACTTGTCTGAAGATTCAGACAAGTTAGGCCTCAAAGGCTTTATTTCGCTGGATAATCGAACGCACCCTTAACTCTAAACTTTCGGGCCATATTCCACTGCCCGTTTTCAGAGAGATGATCTATGAAACATGTCTCGTTATCAACGTAGAAATAAGTAGTGACACACAATCAAACAAAAAAAACACTACTGCAGATCTTTATGAATGTAAACCGTTGACTGATCGAAGCACAGCACTGAGTGGTCTATCACGTCGCGTGAGTCCCTGGCAGGTGCGGCCGGCAGATAACTATTCCGTATCTCTGTCCATCTGCAAGAATTATGTATGAAATATCTAAGTACCTGGTGACATGAGCTGCAATGAATCGACGCACTTACCAGAACTTGCATTAATCTTAATTTATAGGAATGGATAGAGATGTTGTGAGACATCGATCTACGGGTCTTTAAATTTCTTTGAAGTTAACCAACTATGATGAAACAGGCGGCACTGGTCATGCGAGATAGATATGTTTTCGAAAGAAGAATCTCCACGCTATGAGATTTACTATATTATTTCCCCTTGTAAGTTTATTCGCACGTAAAGAAAACTCATGTGCAGACTCTTGAAAAGGGAATCTAGCAGTAATATTTTCTGAACTATCGCTAGATTTCTCATTCTATTTTTACTCGAGGCCTTGAGTCTCATTTTACCACGGGTAAAAGAGAGAATGGGTGAACACAGCTTCACTTGAAAGAAAGAATTAATATATTCGTTTGCAACCACAGCAGGTTGGCAGGAGCATGTTTTACAGATTTAGCTAATACATATTAAATATTTTTATAGTGTGTTGTGGTCTGCTGGAATTGGATGTTCGTCGTGAATTAGAAAATGTGCAACTTTGTTGAGAATGAAACGACAGAAATTTCTTTGTTGCAGCGTCAAATATCCATTTAATACTGAAGACGAAACTGAGTATTTTTATACGTCCTCCCTCGATAGCAGTCTTATTTTAAATCTAGCCGGCACTCCTTTACGCCAGAGAAAGATAAAGTATTAACTTTACTCACACTCATTACTGACCCCAATGATGCGCGGACGCGGCGTGGGAGAACTGGTAACGTCAATCACACAGTGCAGTGAACGTAGTATCAGTAGGGCTTACAGTATCTGATAAGAAAAATATATACACAGTTCGGGTTTCATATATTTTACTCAAGTACTTTTATTGCTGCGGCTACTGCATCTAATCACACCTTCAACTTGTGAGCGGATATTCAGTTCGTGCGTCTTCCCGACGCACAGTCATAGTCGTTAGCTAGCTAGGATATACCCATGCAACCTGTTCAATTGGAGCGACGTGCAACCCGAAAGTCCGCCCATAAGTTGAGGGTGAGTTTGCGTATATTGGGCGGCTTCGGCATTCGGATGAGGAGTACTAGTAGTATACTAGACGGCCTGTGACCCGTTGAGTCGTCATCAAGATCGTCTTCTATAAAATGTAGCTTTTTGGCTTAAAAAAGAATAGAAATCGATAATTGTTCATGCTAGGAAAAAACAAGGACAGCTTTGGAATCCTTGAAACATTCCTAACAAAGCTATAAAGAAACATTTTCTATTTTTGCCCTCATATTTTTTTTTATTCCAGCTGAAAAACTTAAATTTTGCTTTGTTTCAGTATATTTTAGTTAGCGATCAAAAATCACATATCAAAAGAAAACGAAACAGAAATGGAAAATCTGTCTATGTATCGTTGTTAGGAATGTTTCAAGGATTCTAAAACTGTCTTTGATTTTTTCTAGCATAGATATTCATTGACTTTTATTCTTTTGAAATTTCACCAAAAAATAATGTATCTGCAGGTATATATTTCCCATTATCTCAAAAACTAAGGCTCAAATCAAAAAAAGTTACACGAGAAAAATATGTTTTTTTCCAAAATTATGGATCATGAGCAAGTTTGAAACCAAATGGTTCACAAATAAAAAGTTAAAAAAAAAACTGAGTTATCCCCTTAAAGCGAAGAAGCTGTGCACATTTCTTCATTCGTATTAGCTACTGATACTGGGCGCACGAAAATATATCAATTTTCTCTCGCACTCCACCTATGAAGTGGAGGTATTTTATATCGAATTTTTATATTCCTTTTAGCTTTAATAACATTCGACTGATGCTGTTCTTCAATCGTCTTAGCTACTCATACTGGCCAAGGGACAAAACTTTTAAAATTTAAATTGTTTAGTTCATTTGACCTAAATATCAAGCGGTATTTAGGATACAACGCTTCCTAAGTGTCCTTCCCGTCCCGACGCCTGAACGGTATTGGGAACTTTGAAACTTCCCCCTGAGGTGTAACTCTGCCATTGACTCTAGAATTTTCCCTATGTTAAAGTGAAGCTGTGTGAAAACAAGCAAGACACAAATAAATGAAGTTCACAGACTTTTAGTATAATACTAAACGGCCCGTGACCCATTGGGTCGTCCCTACGATCGTCTTCGTTTTCGCAAAAAAACAGGTGGTATTTAGCTGGGCATAGACCACCCGCTATTCGGCCGCTATGCCGAATGGCGGCAGACCGTCAAGGAGCTGCTCGTATCAACAACTATCAACAGATTCTTTGCTTCTCTAACGAATATTCAACACCCAGGCTGTAAGCAAAGTTAATTCATATGTTACGTAATTCAGTTGTATTGCCCACGGCACCGTTGAATTTAACGTGCCCGTTCTTGAGGCCGAACTCAGTTTAACTTCTGTATCACAGATATAATCGAATTAAATCTTCATACTTCAAATTTCTTCCCGTCTAAAAGCGAAGAAGCTGTGTCAAACAAGACACAAGCTAGACACTAGTAAATAAATAAAGTTCACAGACTTTTAGTATAATAAAGATAGATAGATACTGTAGATGCACATCTACTACTCACAGAAAACCATCAAGTTGGCGTAAACCTTAATTATAATTGAGCAAGACGCATTTTGTATATGAGAATAAACAAAATGTTATTAACACGTGTTTCAAATGCAGCAGAGCTCCAAGGCTCTTTTCAAACTCGAATTCAATATCAGTTTAAACTTTTTTTTTTGCCCTTTAATTATTTATTAAGTAATAGATGAATACGTGTTCCTCGTTTCCAAGCAGGTGCTAACTATAATTTTTTGGTAAAAGGTAAGGAATTCAGTAAACGTCCGACCATTATTGAGCTTCATCGCTCGTGACTGTTGTTGTTTAATATTATTAACCAGCCAAAGGTGGCGGAATTGCCTGCTTACGACTGTGAACAGATTCAATGAACTTTGTGCTGACAAGCTTGCTCTCGCCAAGCTACTACGTTAATGCGCCAACAACTCACTGACCTCAAACAGACACGAGGCGCCGAGTTCAGCTTTTTCTGAATTTCCGGCAGGAGGGCTGGCGGGGAGCAGAAACTGCCTGTTCTTATGCAAAGCTGTTCCGAGTGGAAGAAAAATACACTCGTGAGAATGAGGAAGTGCTGAAAAAACTAGGTACCACACAACATCCCTGGACAAAGTCCACCGCCATGGTTAATTGGGCGGTTGTCTCCAAACCGTGTCAATCTCCCCTAATTTTCGTCAGAGTTCACAAATGTTATTTCAAATATATGAATTAATGAAATTTTGGCCCATTTCCTCATTGAAATGAAGAAACGCTTCAAGGAGAGAGCGCTTTGTTAAGCCAACGTATGCAACTTCTACACTAGCGTATGGAACTGTTGCCACCATCTTCTTCCACTTGAGTCTATGTTGAAGTCAAGTGCCTGTGAACCGCCTCCTGCCACTATGAATAGTTAAAAATTGACCCTAAAGAAGGCATGGTATAAAATTTCGCAGAAGAAATTGCGTGCATGAATAGATAGCTTAAAGGGAGACTTCAGCAAGTAATCCGGCAAAAGAGGGCATATTTCAAAACAAACCCAAGCGAAGTTTTCCGGTGCCATTAGTTTGATCTATGTAATACTGAACTGTACTTCATTACCCGATCTCCACTATCGAAAGGTTTTTAATTTTTTCCGGTAACTTTCTCATCACCCTGTAAGACTCCTAATTCCTTCCTTTAATCTTAAAAACCTAAATATTCCGGGTTGTATCACCCCATTTTATGTACCAGAGAGTTCTCCAGGGATATTATTGGCCAGAAAATAGCGTATTTAGCGTTTTTACCCCAGCATCTAAGGGAGGAATGATACAGCGTCGCTATACTTCATTACTATACTATACTATGCTATACTTCATTACCCGATCTCCACTATCGAAAGGTTTTTAATTTTTTCCGGTAACTTTCTCATCACCCTGTAGGACTCATAATTCCTTCCTTTAATCTCAAAAACCTAAATATTCCGGGTTGTATCACCCGATTTTATGTACCACAGAGTTCTCGGGGATATAATCGGCCAGAAAATAGAGTATTTAGCGTTTTTACCACAGCATCTAAGGGAGGAATGATACAGCGTCGCTGCTGCAGGGCAACGCGTGTTGCTGTGGGAGGATTTCACAAATCCCGGCGCTTCCAAGTAATCTCGTAAGGTGCAAGGAAATAATCATAGTGATTATTACTTTTGGAGCAGAGATGCGGCGCGGCTTCGGCAGATCCGCAACACGTGTGTCATTTTGTGCTCCGGACGCTGCGCGTGTAGGCCGCACGTGTGCCGGAGGACGGCCTTCCTTGCGGCGGCCGTGCCACGCGGCAATAGACAAATTGCGGATGAGTTGCTTTACGGGGCCGGGGGACGGGTGGTGCGTGGGGTCTTGCGGGGGATAGGTGCTGGGGAAGATGCTGGAGTAGGTGCTGGGGAGGAAGCGGGTGCAGGTGTTGGGGAGGGAGCGTGAGCCGGAGTTTGTGAGTTTGTGAGGAAGCAGAAGCAGGGTTTGGGAGGAATAAGTCCAGATATATATATTTATATATATTTTTAGAATAGCAACAGTTGGGGAAGAAAGGGTTCGCAACTACGAATTCAATACAATACTGGTGCTGCAATCGTTGGCTGGTTTTCTCCCTTAGTGATGTGATATTTTAGAATATTCAGCACACAAAGGACAGAAAAACATATCATGCTCACGACACTAAATTATCAGTTACATTCTAAGCATATGTGAGCATTCATGCATGGAAAATGTCTCCCGTCGACTGAAAAATTTCTCATCAATTGTACCCAAAGTGTAATTGTCAACAGTAGTACGACCGTCAGTGCTCAGTTGCGTTCCACAGGGTACTGTGCTTGGCCTAAGTACATGCAAATTTGCGGTTCCTTCTTCGTTTGCAGATGACACATGAAAGTTAGCCTCGCGATACAGCCAGCGAAAGACGTATACACTGTCTTGCAAGATTCAACCGGTATTACCAGTAGTTTTAGGAGGGCGCTGGATAATAACATGACCTTCAACGAAACAAATTTTGAAATCCATCAATACGACTAAACCTAGTCCGTTTTCAATCAACAAATTACATGTACGTTCAATAATTGGGGAGAAATTGCAATAGTGAATCATTTCAAGGCCTCACAATAGGAATGCAAGACAATGCTACTTCTGAGGATTATATGGCCGGAGTGCTCCGTACACTCCAGCCGGAAAAAAATGCCCATTCTCACGTGTACTCAGTCAGATCTGAACGTTGTAATATGTGTTTGGAAATCGATGAAAGAAATCCCTATAAACGCAAATAAACAAATCTTGTGGGCGCTCGGAAAATATTGACCATACCATTACGTGCGAAATACAAATTCTGACCAAAGATGGAAACGTGGTTACAATGAAATATGCTAATAGCTTCACCATGGAACTACAGGTTTGCACCATGAAATGCTCCTCATTATTCAAAATAATATCACCTAGACTCATTAAAATTACCAGATAAACTAATGATAAGCGGGTACTTGCGTTCTGGAGATGCCTCGCTGCCGACCCTACAGTCACGGAACTAATAGGAACAACTCTTCCAACTCCATGTGGCCTCCATAACGTACGCAGGATTAGGTAAGGCGTCTTATAGGCCTTGCAAAACACTATGAAGATTTTGGTCCACAAGCCAGCTAGAACGTTTGAATGCCCCGTAGAGCCATAAACTGCAACAATAGGAACAATGTGAACCTGTGAGAGGCAACCACACTTCACATAAGTACCAGGTTGCTGTTAATAGCGGCTACAGATTCCATACTTCACTGTTACGCAATGACATTTATCACTTGCTTAAGTTGGCCAAGAGAATGAGAGATGAATCGCGGAATCTCCCCGAAAATGACCTCCAAAAATACATTTATATGTTTATATCAAGGAGGCTACCAGGTGTATGAAATGACCCATCATCAAAATTTATTACTACAGTAACTCATTGAATGGCTTTCGAAATTTATTCATACTTTGCCTGTCAGTGAGAACCAGCATTGTCAGTCGCAGCCAATGCTGCAGGGTGGCTTTCCTTAGTGTTGGTATGCTCATCATTGAAATTTATTTCTTGGGTAAGGCCTCGTTTTTTTAGTAAGGCATTGAGAAAAATCCGTTCAGCCTTTTCCCGTCCGTGGGAACCGATAAATTCGACCGCAGCATCAGTTCAGAAGTGCCTCTGCTTAGAGTTGGTTCGCCCACATCGAAAATTACTTCTTCTTGCAACGCTTCCAAAAAATCCGTTCAACCTCTCCCCGTCGGTGGGAACCAGCAATCTCGGGCCGAGCCACAGCTTCGGAGTGGCTCCGTTTAGTGATGGTATGCGCTACCATCAAGAGCCGCCTGTTTTAGCGAGCAGTATATCGACCAGCAGCAGCTCTTTATAAGACTCTCAGGATCAATAGGGAAACAAAGCGCAGCGTATTCTCCTTCACTCACTAAACGGTCGTTACAATGTGACCGTGATGTGGCATGGTGCGGAGACACGTGTGACGTCATGGTACAGCCTTGTAGCACACGTGACTGTCCCGCAGGTACATAGCATCTGCGGACGAAAATCGTTGTGAAAATTATGCATCCGCCTTCTATTTCAGATAATAATGTTTCCATCACCTTAATATTTTCAAAGTAGGTGCCACGTTCATTAAAATTCAGCGGATAAATAAGTACGCATTGTTGTAGAATAAATGTAAAGAAATTGCTTGCTGACTGTCTGACAGTGTTTAGTAAGATGAAGTACTGTATTTAAGTTCACCTAAAGACCGTTATTATTGAAGTCATTGCATTTTTGACAGGGTGTCCCCTTGCATTACAACATGATTGGGTGAGGCTTAGTCGGGTGAACAGGCTATAAGAACAGCGACCCAGACACACTTGCGCTATATGTTTCAAATAGTTGTAACGCTTGTTTGAACGTACTATGTTAACTTAACGAGAAATGGAGAGTGAGCGCTGCCACTACTAACCGCTTACTTAGGAACGTGAATTTGACGATTCATAATTTTATAGTCTGCTGCTGTGAAACACACCCAATTTCATTTTAGGGGTAGCATGCGCCTTCTTGCGTACGAATGTTGAAGAAGGTATGTTAATCTAGCCGAGGATAAAAACTAGAACATGACCCATATCAAAGTATAAATCTATAGCGACGGTAGCTTGCAGTTTTCTTAAAGCGAACATGCCAACAAATGAAATCTAGTCCTTAAATATACGATAAACAAACAATGTTTTTATCACAGCTTTTGCTTGTTCACTAATCGTAACAACATAACAGCGCGAGTACTCACGAGATAGGAACATTAAGCCACGCCCACACGTGCGCTCGCATGCAGAGTGCGCATCACCACCGCCTCTTACATCACGCGATCTCCGCCGTCAATGGTATCACCACCAGCCGTAATTAATGCACGGTCAATCATTAAGAGGATTACTTGGGCCTTCTTATTTCTTATCAATTAAGCGGATTGAAGAGGATCGTCGTAAGGGCGTCTGGAGCCTGACGGTACCTTGCCCGGTTAGTAGCAGATCCTGTAGATCACGCACACTGTGTGTACACGGAATATGCACATGCTGTGTTGACTTAGTGCGTAGCGTGGGGGTACTATTTTAAAAGTTTCCAGTTCTAGTCGTGACACGGGTGCTTGAATGTAGTGAAATGGAATATCAGGTTAAAAACGGATGAGTTCCATGCATACTTTGTTTTACTGTAGGCCTTGATAGAACCAGCAACTGTGAATAATTGAATATATGTATATAAACAGTCTCTGCCAGGCACGCGTCGTGAGAAAATACTATAAGGATAAGCATCATATGAATACACTTGTCAGTATGAGAAAAAATTCAGAAATAAAAAAGGAGTTTTCTATATTCTAATCATATGAACCCTCATAAGTATGTTAAATTATACGCATGTTTACCTCCGATAATGGTTTATCTATTATTATCAAAATACGCCAAACTGGCGACGTGAGAACGGAGGAAACTCCGTAAAATTATCAACCCCCACGCAACCAGTCCAGCAAAAGAAGAAACAAAGAGAGAATCAAAGATTACAGAATCATTCTGTTTACAAATTGCTTAAAGCTGTCTATGCCCACACCAACAAAGGCAGAACCATCAAGATCATGTCAAATATCTACACATGATGGAACAAAGGAAAAAGAATACTGGCTAGTACGACATCGCACTGGTTCCAAGACAAACTATTGAAGAGCACCCGTACGCCGAGTATGCTGTTCCCGATCAAATGGCTCTTTTGGTCCTGAGTGTGAGCTTGTCGCTTCATTTATTATGTTGTTTCTATTCGTATATTCTTTGAGAACAAAATTCATCCTGAAGGAATTCTGCCGATGTTGCTCTGTTGGCTCTGCAGGTATTGACAGCTGTATTAATTCATTTATTTAATTGTCTTCATTTTTGTCAATGATGTGGCCTGGAGTGCTGATCATACACAGTAATAAAATCAAATTATTATTAAGAAGACAATAGATTCACAAATAATGTACTCTTCAATGCAAGGCGTCCTCTTTTTTTCTTTGGAGTAAAACATCTTCCCATATTCTCTTTTGAGTCAACATTTGCTGCTGCAATGTATGCTCATTATCTATAAAGTACATATCCTAACTCAATTAAACACCACGGGCGTCACCACGGGCCATTGGGCGCGCTAATACCTTTTTCTATATTTAAATCAATACCCTAATATCTATAGCGAACCGCAACCTCCACACTATATACATTTACAGCCGCAAGCATGCCCCTCAAAGAGAGGAGAATACAAATTCTTTGCTCTAGTATCTGACTGCTGGCTGCATTATACATTAACTAATGATATCATCACTGCTAGCACAGCTCTTAATAAGCAGTGGATCAGTTGAAAATTTCCCACAGAATATTATCACCTTCGGGCAAATTCCTATCTCCCTCCTTGCAGGTTTCCTCCTTGCTTTTTCTGTCCACAGCCGCCCTCAAATCACAACAAACTCCGTGTTATCCCACCAGACAGTGAGGGCATTACGCCATGTATTTCCCCTACCCGCCCCAGGGTAGTGAAGGCAGTGAGTACGTTTGGACTATGGATCTACATCAATGCAACACTTCATCTCAATCAAAATGTTGAGGAAATATCTGATATTATCCGAAGTTGTCACATAATGATATCGGCTGTTTACCCTAGAATAGAATAGTTACACATTTCACTACCATTCCAGTCTCTATTGTTTCTAATATCGAAACTTACAACGTTTTAGCTGTTTATAGTACAATTTTAGTACAGTTTCAACAGTCTAACTTTAGTTTTTCTCATCGGGCACTGACATTAGGTCCCATATCTGGTAGCGTATTGAAAAAGCAGTACGAAAAATAACTTGTATCGACTATGCAGACCCATCATTACAGTGAACGCTAATCAGAATAATCTTTATCATTTGTACACATTCTACGTTAACCTGCATGGAATAAACCTATCAAAACATGTCATTTCGCTACCAGTCAGTTTAGTCGATACCTACTTAACCGAAGCTTAAAGCTTTCGGTTTGACTTCTCCGGACGGACTGTTTTCTCTGAGCTCTGTAGTTCATGTCGCGGAGGTTCTCACGGCCCCTCGCTTGATTTCCTGCACCAAACAATCAAGCAATTGAGAAGCATCGCCCCGTCCTGCCCGGCCTTCACACTGCGCAACAAATCGGCCATCGACCAACATGACTCGGGCGAGGGTTTTTACCGCAAGAGATATCACGCGGACGTGAGGGTAACCAGTCCCGGCCTGTAAGATGACACCACCTCCACCTCCCCCACCCTTGTAACAACACGCCGCGCGTCCGCACGCCGTCTTTTGTTTCCACTTGTTTCCTTCGGTCAGGCGGCGGTACGGCACGTGATGCCAGCGGGACCTGGTGGTGCCTCTGTCAGGGCCTGGTGGTGTCTCTGTCAGAGTCTGGTGGTGCCTCTGTCAGGGCCTGGTGGTGTCTCTGTCAGAGTCTGGTGGTGCCTCTGTCAGGGCCTGGTGGTGTCTCTGTCAGAGTCTGGTGGGGTCTCTGTCAGGGCTTGGTGGTGTCTCTGTCAGGGCTTGGTGGTGTCTCTGTCAGAGTCTGGTGGTGCCTCTGTCAGGGCCTGGTGGTGTCTCTGTCAGGGCTTGGTGGTGTCTCTGTCAG
>LQNS02276481.1:11080346-11110356 GCA_001587735.2 Parhyale hawaiensis | reverse complement strand
GAGAAGCTAATACTCGTACAAATCAGACTAAGCCTGCGATGTCTTCATTGTTGGAATTTCATCTGTCCTTGCTTAAGATACGTTTGCCATCTTCTGCAACCCGGCCTATTTTCTGCCTATCACTTTCAATGGAGCTCGAGAGGAGCACCAGAGCCTCCAACCTGGGCTAATTTCCGCCTACCTATCTATTTCGTTAAGAGCGTGACACCAAACATATATATATATAAACACACGACGGTCATTCTTAGTATTAGATTAGATGACTATTTAGGGTAGCTGCAACCTGTGAAAATTCTACACTACAACAACAACAACAACACTGTTCTTCTGTTATATCTTAGACCGTACCATCCTAATTTTTCACTACCTAATACTGATGGAACCAATTGAAACTCCACTGAGCAAAAGCATTGTTCCTCAATTATGATGTCCGTATCATGCATATGAAGTATGAAAAATGTTCCAAACTAGAGCTCTGTGAGAGCGCATAGCTTGCGCGTAGGAACGGTAGAAACCATAATTTTCTTCGCATAAACTCCAAAATCTAATCATTTGTTCATTTTGATAGTAATAACAGCTTGTGCCATTTTCTTGAAGATCCGTTCATAACTTTTTGAGTTATACTGCTAACAAACGTTATCACAAACATGCGTCAAACATACAAACAAACAATCCGATCTGCACCAAAATTTAATTATATATGTCTTTCAACATTATTAATAACCCCTATGAATTTCATAAAGATCCATTCAATATTTTTTATTTAGTCTGCTAACAAGCATAAAATTGAAAACAGTGACAAACGAACGAACGCACGGATCATCATTAAAGTTTGGTCATCTATTCTTTGTTATATATTTAACAATTCATGTTAATTTCATAAAAATCCATCAATGACTTTTAGAGTTATGGCATTGAGAAAAATGAGGCAGACAAACAAACGGATGAACGGATCTTCAGCAAAAGTTAATCATCTGTTCCTCCAAACATACATAACAATCCCTGTAAATTTCGTCCAAATCGGTTCATAACTTTTTGAGTTATCTTGGTGACACACAGACAAATAGTCAGACAAACACGATGAAAACATAACCTCTTTGGTTTCTTATTCGTTGGAATAGAGGACATCCAGGTTCCATACTTGTTAAGGTGTTTTTCAAAACTTCCACTGGATTTTTATTATTTAATTGGCCGAGCTTTCGACTATCTCAACGATAGTCGTTTTCAAGGCAAAAAACTTCAAGACCCGTGAGTTATGATAGCTATATACAATGTATCTAGAATACGGAACAGCATTTTGTTTTCAAAAAGTGCATAGTTGGAGAGATCAAGGGGAACTGTTCTGAAGACGTTACTTCTGCCTGTCTATATAGGAGACCTAAGGATGACAGCACGACAAAGGATCAATGAAGAAAAGAAGAAAATTTGGAAGCAAATAAGAGAAGAGGAGATTCCGCACCGGCCTAGAGGCATTAGGCAAACGTATAGGTTATTGCGTGAATTCTTCACGCACGGGTCCACTAGTTAGATCAGAAGCAAATAATATAGTTGAAATGTACGCCATCTAGAACCAAAATATTTATATATATATATATATACATTTATATGTTTGGTGTCACGCTCTTAACGAAATAGATAGGCGGAAATTAGCCCAAGTTGGAGGCTCTGGTGCTCCTCTCAAGCTCCATTAAAACTGATAGGCAGAAAATAGGCCGGGTTGCAGAAGATGGCAAACGTATCTTAAGCAGGGACAGTTGAAATTCCAACAATGAAGCCATCGCAGGCTTAGTCTGATTTGTACGAGTATATATTAGCTTCTCCATACATCGAATCTACGGCAAAGTATAGGGCGACCTTGTGTCTGAATGTACTTCTTGCATTGCCGAAGTTGAAATCGTAGCACTGAAGATGTCTGAAGCACTCTCATGCTTCTTGATTCGTAGTTTCTTCCCACAGATGATTTCGTTGCATGAGCTATTCTTCCCACTTTGATGCAATTGTCAACGAAACCGACCGAACAGTTCCCCTTGATCTCTCCAACTATGCACTTTTTGAAAACAAAATGCTGTTCCGTATTCTAGATACATTGTATATAGCTATCATAACTCACGTGTCTTGAAGTTTTTTGCCTTGAAAACGACTATCGTTGAGATAGTCGAAAGCTCGGCCAATTAAATAATAAAAATCCAGTGGAAGTTTTGAAAAACACCTTAATAACCTCCTTGGCGGAGGTAACCAGGCAGCGAAACTTCTACCTTAGACCCACGAGCAAACTATAGCAGCTTAAATTTGAATTTGACTCCTTCTCCCATTCATCCCTTCCCAGGTCGTATCAAGGATACCTCAAAGATGTCTAATTTTGTTCTGTCTGATACTGTGGCAAAAGTCACGGTACTCTAAGTAAGTAATTAACTAACTAGCGAATAGAGGGACAAGCAGAATTATAAAAATTTATGCATGCCAGAATATAAAATAAATGGCACTCGCGCTGTATGAAATGTCGCAGGACTATTCTCAAGCGTACAGCAAGGATGTTTAACTTGTACTTCGGCAGTCTTTTGGAAAGGCGATGGCAGGGAAGAAATCAAATGTTTCCTTGAAGTATATTTCTTTGCCGTCATTTTATGACGGTGAGGGCTGCACGTATGAAGCTGTTTAGTCAATAGGTACCTGAGGTATAATGTATACCATAGTTCCATACATGTTCAAGTAAACTTTTTAGAATGGAAATTTAACATAAATGTATTGAGAAGCTTACTTTTTCAAAAAGTTTGATGTTACATCAAGAAAAACAGGAAATTCTGGGTCATGGTATAGGGCAAAATATATTTATTGTCAATCTTGTAGACTAAAATTACTTCTCTATTTGAAGTTAGTGATTGATATCCATAATTTTTAATGTTGCAAAGCTGGAACTTCTGCTTTTTCTAAGGATTTCAATAGAATTAAAGAGAAAACAATGAAGTCCCCATATAATGTAAGTACTGACCTGTTCGCTGATCCCTTGCTCGGGTTCTTAGGTTACCTGCGTTACTTGTTCCTGTTTTTTTTTTCTTTTTCTTTCTGAATTGTAATGTACCGCACGCTGCTGGTATACTGATGCTTATCAAAGGAATGAAAATTAATTTGAAGATTATTATATAATAAGCAGTGCATTGGTCCACAGACTAAAATTCTAATTTAAACTGGAGCACAACGGAAGCTTGTAAGGATCAAAGGGTAAGCAGAAAAGGTCATCAAATGGTAATGTGACATTCAAATTAGAGGCAGCAATGACGGTGTTTCATTGATTATTGATTAGTTGGTCTAATCAAGCCACGATGTTGAATTCACATTATGTGGCGAGCAGAGGATATATTCTGGGGCTGCTCATAACATTTTACGGCTCACTGACGTATCGGGAACAGGAATTGTTGGGTCCACGAATCTTACCGGATTTGTTATTGTCTGATCAGTTGCATAGACTCTAATGATGAAAGAGATACGGGATTGACTGAAGCAACGGGAATAGGAACTGTTCAGACACCGAATCTAGCTGGTTTTGTTGATTGATAAGAAAATAATCAAAAATATGTAAGATTCAATATTTTTAACCTCGAATCGTATATACCGGTACTGTACGTACAAATTAGAAGATTTTGTGGCCTGAAGCTTCTGAAATTTCTGTTACTAAAGTTTCTAAATGTTTAAACACCGATAAAGTTATTTTTGTGAATGTATCTTGCGTCTGGAAAAGGGGATTACTGCCATTTTTACTTAGATTATATATTAAATCTTGTAAATGGGTAGGGAGATTAGGTATATATTTAATTTTTAAGTTGTATAGGAGAACGAAAGAGCCACACAATGTTCTCGGGTGCATTCTGGAAAAAGTAAATTAGTAGAACACATACTGTACTTGCGATTTACTAAAGAATCAAAATAGGATATGTGTAGCCAATACCATAATATAAGTCATTCTATCTGACACAGTTAAGACGCATTCTGATCGGGAAACTGCTTCGTTATTGACTGTAAGAAGAAATATTGTGCCAGAATCTTTACAGGACTTGCATGTTGTAAGCTATAGATCGAATGTGCTTATTCAAACTAATTTCACATGAGTCACTGTATACAAGTTCAGCTCGTTTTGTCTTCTCACGCAGAACCTACGAGAAGCTTATGCATGGTTATTGCATTTTCCCAACAACCCCGTTATACCGCGAGGATAAATATCTGGAAAGAGTGCACTTCTTTTTCTATGATCAGTTGAGTTTCTCGAGCAATATATGTAAATATATTTGAGGATTGAAGACGCTATTCGTGGACGAAGAAGCAAAAGAAAGAACGCTTGATTGAAAAAGTAGTAGTTAAAGAACACAAAACATAAATTTCACAAAAAGAATTATTGAAAAAAAACAATGTACACAGTCTGCACTACCAGTCAAAGAGTAGGATGAACTGTTATGAAATATCTGTACATATGGGGTATTAATTGGTCTTACGCAATCGAGACATTAGGGTAGGTTAACATAATTTTTTCGCGTTATAAGCATGACTACTGTTTCCCCTTGCAAGTTTATTCGAGCGTAAAGAAAACGGGTATTGAGTTTCTGGGTAGACTATTGTAAAGGTCTTTTACCAGTCGTATATTCTGAACTACCACTATATTTCTTATTTTTCATTCTGTATCTTGGGTCTCTTTTTAACACCATTATTACAAATATTGAGTGAATGTAGCTTCAGTTGAAACGAAGAAGATATCCTCGTGCAACCGCAGCAGGTTACTAGAGGCAAATTTTGTAGATTTAGTAGCTCGCATGGTTCCCTAGAACTTGATATTAACTGCGTATCCGAAAATCATGTAACTTTATCGCCCATATGAAGAGTCTCGAATGCCCGTCATTTAGCTACATTTCATCTGGGCATTTCAGCCAGCCTACGGATTTTTCAGCCTACCCTCATATGGTACACTGAATGTAGTCGTAGCTCATCATTCGATTCCCATGAGCGTTGGACACGTTACCACATGAAACATACCTGTAGACAACCGAGGTCAATTAATTAAGGCAAACTCTTCAATTAAAATTTATTGTTTCTACTTTGATTAACAAGGCGAACATATTATGTGGTTTATTCTTTTGTAAAATGAATCCTGGCCAAGTTAGATAATAATTTGCACGGATGACAAAGGGATGTAGGAAAGGGCTTAAAGCTCATTGGTTACCTCACCCAACTCGAGCCCCTATTGGCGGAGCGTGACACGCGTCACACCGCCCTCTTGCGATTTAACTAAGAACGTGCGAAACCCCTTTAAATTTCATCACAAACACGCAGTTAATTTAAACTTGCAAGCTGATTGTGCCAGTGCAGTGAACCGTTCACTATCTTACTTGAACAGAATCTGTCAGTAATTATGTATAGGAGCGAACGGTAGCACCCAAATATAGATAGTGAGAGCGGCAGATATCGATAGGAGCGAGGTGGTGTATGACAGATGGCGTGCTGAGGGCGGCGACATGGAGCACCGGCGGCCACTGCGCAAGTGCTGGGCTATTGCCTTCCAGACCGTCGTTGTGGGAGCAACGCGCTGCCGCTAGCGTCCGACCGCCGCGCCTTGTGCCGCTCGTGCTTGGAACGTCCGCTGGAATCTTGCGCCTTGTGCCGCTCGTGCTTGGAACTTCCGCTCGAACCTTGTGCCGCTCGTGATTGGAACCTTTGCTCGAACCTTACGCCTTGTACCACTGGTGATTGGCATCCCATCTGCTGGAATCTTGTACTTTGTGCCGCTCGTGCTTGGAACCTTTGCTCGAACCTTACGCCTTGTGTCGCTGGTATCTCATCTGCTGTAATCGAACGCCTTGTGCCACTAAAACAACTTGACTCTAATAAGAAAGAACTTTGCACTTTTGAATGAACGCGTTCAGTGATAAACGTGCTTTCTCTACAAACTTTGGCTCCCGGTTCTGTGACTACAGCGTTGGCTGTACATGTTCTTTTTGTTTCTGAATCAGTCACAGTGAGTGTTGGAGAAAAAATACATCCGTGTTCTTGTGTTATGTAATACTTCCAGTTTACTTTAGTGACCTTCGCTCCTACGTGATGAAGAGACTTGTGCACTAGCTATTACTTTAGCTTCCAGTTGAACTTGAAGCTGCAGTACCAGTGTGGAAGTAATGAACTTGACTGAATTTTTCAGTGCTATGCTGCCTTTCATAAGTTTAAATGAAGCTGTGAATGGTGGAAATGCTTCGAGGTTAATGTACTCTACAAAATACATAATTCAAATTGCTAATTGCCTAATGTCTCTTCTTTACTCTAGTTGAATCAAAGAGTGACTATTTTGAGTGGGAAAACTTACATTCCAATTCGTTTTCATTATTAAGTTTCAAATTTTTACCACGAATGACATCTCACGCACCGAAGTGACTAAAGTTTAGCCTGTTCTCAAAAATTTTCGATGGGACCAGGTGTTTTCAGCAAATTATTTTGAAATATTTGAACTTTGCTTCTGCATTGTACAATAAAAAAAACTTCTAGAGGAGACGAACAAGTTTATGAAGTAGCTAAAGTTTTTGTACTGAACATTTCCTTGGTGGGGAGACAGGGACCACAGCAGTAGTTATGATACTGTACGGCAACACTACCCTCACTCCCCTTCCCTCCTCTTCGTCCTCATCGTCGTGCTCGTCCTCGTCTTCCCCTCCATCATCCACTTCTTCTTCCCCACACTCACCCGTCGTCCCCATGGTGGGTGTAGCCGATATTTTCGTGGGTGAAAGTAAAGATATCAACAATACTTTGCTGCCGGCCAGCCTGCACCCACTGCTGCTGTGTAAGTACCGTGAGCTGTCAGTACTGTAATGACAGCAGCACTTCTGCTGCCCATATTTCTTTCCACACCAGCTGCCTGGAAATAATTTACGAATGCTTAATGTAAATTACTATTAACAAGGATTTATTACGAAGCTTTATTTGATCATTAGGTTTCTATGTATCATCGAAACCGGAAGATGTCGATAGATTTGGCTCCAACTTGTGAATATACAGAGACAATCTCATGTTGCTAGAAAGGCTGTATTATACTGATGTGGCATACTTTGTAATACAATTGTGTAGAATTAAGGAATACTCGATCCTAGGTATGTACCGCAAGCAATATTCGTAAAGCTACCACCTTGTATGTATTCATACTACTCCCATGATGTACGAAATTCACATTCTAATAGTAACAGGAAATGTCCAGTAGGGGTTTATAATAACATTTAAGTTATTTAAAGCAACTGTGTTGTAAGCTTGATGCCACATTGGAGCACCTCCATCATGCGACTTCCTCTTATTTACATACTTACCGATAGCACGTCAATTTTATTTGTTGAAGAATCACTTTCTCTACATTATCTTTATAAGATCTGGTTCATACAAAATGAATTAGTACGAGACTCTGTTTTTCACTAGCGGATCAATAATACCCAATGAAAATTATCGAACACCATTGCTATAATCAGCGATATGTCGCTGAATTATCGTCCAGAACTGCCGCTTCGAGCTCTGTTACCAGCGATAACAATCGGCGGAATTTTCGATAATATGAAACTACTTTTGGTACATGGTTTAATGTGGTTGTGTTCAGTGTTGGCGCTGATGACCACGAAATTGAGGATTTCAGTAAGTGAGTGTTCTCTCGATATGATAGCTTTTGTTTAGTTATCATTTTTGAAATCTTTTAGAATTAGATCAAATGAACTGTAGAACTGGTAGAATTCGTTTTCATGTACAATGAGGACAGTATCGCGATAAAAGCACAAGACTCTTATTGCTGGGAGATGCCGATATAGACATACATGGTTCAGCAATGAGCGAGGTTATAATTATGGAAATTAAATGTGGGCATAGATCGATAAACAGGAATGCGTGCAATCGGAATATTGCAATAATTAGGTGAAAAAATCACGTACGCGAAGTCAAATGGTGATAATCATCGATGCGATAACCTTGTTTGGATTGCAGAGTTAATTTAAGCAAAGAAGTGCATAGACTTAATTCAACGCCTTAACAATATTGTCTATATACTCGCAATTTGGAAATTCATCTCTTCCAATTAGCTTACTGAGTGCGGTTTAGGTCTCTCCCATTAGCACGCAGCGGTAGAGATAATCAAATTTGCTTACTTTACTTGTGTTGGGCTTCAATCGTGATGTCGCGCTTCGCCATATTCGAGGGAAATTAAAGCTGTAATTGCAAACAGCAGGACTGAGCGTTCAACAGTCTCAAGAGTAATGGCCTTGCGATTACCCTTGAAACTCTACCTAAAACGGTCAATCGATACCCACAATTGAAGCTGCGGACTAACAAAAGTTAAGCGGTGTAAATTGCTTCGAAAAGCAGTGCGCTAAGCGAAGTACCTCTTAACAGTTTCACAATTAGGCTGAGTGACCTCGTCTTTGATTAGAATTGTCAATTTCTTGTTTCAAACACTGCCCCTTTCCTTCGCTGAATTACTCTCTGTCGACATCATCAGTTGCAGTACTAATTGTCTTGTTCGTTGTTGCTCCATACATGAGATACATCTACGTACAGTGGTGAATTATCACCGATAAGAAGTAACATTGAGTACAGACGCCCACTCTCGTTAGAGATGAGGTCTTGCAGAAATAATCTACAAGTCCCAGGCTTGGAGTACTATTCGACCTATCTTAGAATAGAAAACTATAGAGTCGTCGCAGAAACCCACTGCCCGTACCCTAGCGAAACCTCACTCGACAGTAGTCAGACTCCCTCAAGGGTATATTCTGTCGGGCCCTTTCCCTGCCACAATATATTTGGATTTGCACTTCGCGACCCCAAGGGTCCCTAGTGCCTTCTGCGCACGAGATGTTGCAGTTTGCCGCAGTTCCTGCTGACGAGGTTAGTTTTGTAAAATTAGGTAGGCTCTCAATACTTCCCCTTCTGCTTCGGGATGTGGGCCGCTGATCGAGGTGGCCGACCTATTCCCGCTAGACTTCTACCTTCTTGTTTTTCGTTTCCTTCCCCTGCACCGCGATGCTGAGCGAAAGCGTTCAGCCGTGCCCGGAGTTTGGAGATGCACAACTTGCGCCTTTTTCTATCAGTAACACACTGACTATCGATCTCATCCGAGTTCACTTATAATCTGAGACCTACCGGCAGAAAAGCCAATACAAAAATCATTGATAATTTGAAACGAGACGTACTTCGCGCCCTAGTGGCGCACGAGCCTGTGTTAAACCACAGAAATAGTTCAGCAAGATATAGACATTGTGTCCCTGATGCTCTAGTAAAATCTTGTACTACAACAGCAGTCCGACAAGCACTGATCTCTCCCTCGAAAAGACATTCCTTAGTAACAATCTTTTATACCCTGCCCATTTCCGGAACACCGGTCAGCGGTACGGTGCTGCGCAAGGAATAAATGTTGCGATGGTCCTACGATGAGAGAGGACACACTAGTAGATTCGTATACTGTCCGTCTACAGCATCGCTTTCGCCTTGCTCAGTAGACTGTGATGAGTTGTGTTGATTTTATCACTCGCGAAGGAAGTGAAAGAGGTGGTTGCATTTGCAGCACTACTATACGAAGTTGTCGATATTTGGAAGAGATTTGTTGCAAAGCCCATTGCAGCCCAGCAATAATTTATGCCTCTGCCTAGTCTTTTTCTAGAAGTTTCCTGTAAAATCACATTCATCGACTTCGTTTTAAAGAAAAAAAAATAGCAACATTATATTTTCATAGCCTATCGCAGCAGCGGAGTTAACACAAGTAATTGATACACTCGCGGATGTAATAAACCGCATTTTCATATAGCACATGTGGCCCACGCCATCATGGTATGATGACTTAAAATGTTTATTACAGAGAAGGCTCTACTACTTTTTGCTCCTGTTTGTTGTTCCGCTCCAAGCGAAAACTTCCCCTTAACCTTTGCCGATGTTCTAAGCTCGAGGAAAATGTGAAAATCGGCATCTGTGGTACTAGTAGCAGGGCTTCTGATCTCTTCTGTGCAATGACTCAATATTAGAGAAAGCAAGCAGTACATTCACTTTTAAGGTTTTCACACTTAGTTTCGCCGCCTTCTCCAACTTTGTCCTATTTTTGGTATATCAACTTCACAATAATATACAGTGCTTAGTTGGTTGGTTGGTTGGCTGGTTGGTTGGTTGGTTGGTTGGTTTGTTGGTTGGCTGGTTGGTTGGTTGGTTGGTTGGCTGGTTGGTTGGTTGGTTGGTTGGTTTGTTGGTTGGCTGGTTGGTTGGTTGGTTGGTTTGTTGGTTGGCTGGTTGGTTGGTAGGTTGGTTGCTCCTATAATACTTTCTGCTCTCTGTTCCGCTCTCATAAGGATTCAGATAGGAGGAAATTCATTTCTTGAAGAACAAGATGAGACACCATGAAATTTCAGCGTTCAATTTCGATGGCAAATATAGGGCGTGTTGGATTGGGCGCTAAAATTAAGCCTTCGAAGCTTGACTTGACCGAAGACGCGTGCAGACAAAAGCTTTGGTTTTATCACTTTGAACCGTATTGCAAGTGTTAGAAACAACCCGATTACGCTGAGCCTGCTGAAAACTTTAATTTTCAGAACAGGATTGAGTTTCAGTGGTAACAGATTCGGGGTCAATGCCTTAAACTCAATTGAGCGGGTCGACGCCAGCTCGCCTGCCTAAAGTTTCCAACAAGTTAAGACTATAAGGCTTAATTGTTGCACCGAATATATATTCGAACGGCGAAATACTGCATTTTCTGAATCCCACTTCGTTTCGCAAAGTAGCTCGGGACTAATTGATATGATTTTCCTTACGAGCGTGGTGGTTGAAAGACTGTATCATTAATAGAGCATTTAATCCTGTCGCGCATAAGCTATGTCGCATATATTTTTAGTTGAATTTCTTTGTAGCAATTAAAACGTTACACTGAGCAGAGGTCAGACATTTTCAATGCATACCTAGTGCAGACAAATTTCGATCCTGATGGCTTAACTAACGCAGTAAGCACTGAGCGTTTCCGGTGAATTCTGCTGATCGAACTATATTTCCGTGGCACTATGCTTGACTTTCAAGCATATTAAAACGGATATTTGGGTTTTTACTTGCAGGAGAGAAATTTTGCTCTCACAAACTCATGACGGCACAACCTTCGTTATCAGAAGATCAAGCCCACAAGCATGAGACATAATTTTTCACAAACAAAACTTATACTGTCAACAAGAACAGTAAAAGCTTTTTTTAGGGAAAAAAATTATTTACCGTCATAACGCTACTGTTACTATATAAGCGAGCATGCACAATTGCACATACGAAGAACTTTTGTGTCACTCTAAGGAAGACTATTCGTGTATGGATAATTGCACTAATATACTGCAAAGAACAATGTTGCCGATACTCGATGGTACCTCGGATTAATGTTTGAAATAAGTTAAAGCAGCAAGAGCCACACTGTCAAACTTTCGCATTTTCCCTTTGTATTTCTTTTTATCGATGATAATAATAATACATTCGAGTTATTTGGAACTACAGTAGGTAAAACAGCTATAAGGTTCTATCGTAACGCACTTTGTGCAAGGACAATTTCAATAATATAGCACACTATTTCCCTAATATATCGACTCTCTGCCGACAGTTGGATTTGTAATTACTAATGGACGATAGTACAGTAAAACGCTACGAATAGTATCCGAAATAACTCAAAGTTTCGTAATCAATCGTCTCAGGAATTTTTCGAAAAATTCTATTTTTTATATTGGTCTAAAGTTCTTTTTTTCATAACTACAGTATAGTTTTATTTGTAAACTCCTTCTCTTCGCTCATGTTTACCCTAGTCTAACTTCAATCAGCGAAGTAAAATCACCGTAAACCGCACCAAACTTAGAATTCTTTCAAATACCATCAAACTTTTTACCCCGTTTGCCATTTCAAAGTATCCTCTTCCAAAAAAAATGCCATTCGACTCGCCTCGCCATTTCATGCCATCTTCTTCGAATGCCGCTTGCCTTCGGTCCTCCCTTCGTGGTGCACATTACCGACTCCATCCTGCCTCCGTAATGAAACTCTGCCATACCGACTCCTTCTAATGCCGCGCCTTGTAAGTGGCTCTCTAACTGCAGACGACGCACCTTCCATAGCCGCACCAATAGCCCATGTGTTTTTATATAGAGTCGTGGAGGCACCTCGTATCCGTGCTGCAATGGACTCAAGTGCCTGCCCTTATTGCATCATTTAATCAGTGCTCTGTAACAGCATAGAACAAAGCCAAAAATGGCCACGGAGAGATCGCGAGACTCCTTACTGGCTTCCGGGAGATGTTGTTAGGCTGGGCTGTAACATGGTTGGGTCATGTTAGAGGTTCTTAGTTCGAGTTAGCGGGTCAGTCGCGATTTTTTATCCTAGCCGAGGAACTGAGAACGTGATTTGTCCAGCGTTTTACATTCTAGCGGCAACATGATATGGGTCATGCCAGAGATTCTTAGATCGAATTGGCGGGTCATTTGTAGTTTTTCATCCTATTCGAGGAATGAGAACGTGATTTGTACACGTTTTATATTCGAGTAATGACATGTTTGAGCCAGATTAAAGACTCATGTTTCGAGTTGGGGGATCGAACCATGTTCGCTTAATTCCTCTCTTCATTGAGGAACCCAAAATGTGTTTTGAATCGCGTTTAACATCAGCAGTTGAACCTCTGGAACCTGTTTTAGTTAGGAGATTAGACGATATGTTTTATTCTCGCTTCATCAAGCAACTAAAAATGAGTTTTTGTACCACAACTGTAAGTCGAATTGTTTGATTTTTTTTCGTCAGTTAGTGATTGTTTTGAAAAGTTGTTTTTACTTCATATTAGACTGAGGAGAAGTATTTTTATTTTTTAAAATTATATTAATAATTTTGAACACATTTTTTAGGCAGGCTTGGTGATCTGTAGGTTGCCAGTTCGAATCTCTGACTCCACTATTTGTATTTACTGCATTAAAAGCACGAGAGTGGGCGGATGAGCCTCCTCTCTGGACAGTACCAGGTGTTGATACAACAAAAAACTATACATATGTTTATTTCTTGAGTAAGCCTACATATACGTTTGACTGCAACGCAGTGGAATTGAAACAACTCCTATTGAGAATGTTTTTGCAACGCTGATAAATTTAGATAGAAGTATGCAGTGCAACAGCTATGTAGTACAGATAGTTTGCACCGAGTGTACAATATCTTGGAATGTGTAGTGAGTTGTAGCAAACAGTATTCAAAACTCTGGTCACAACAATCTTGATGACGCGGGCAAAGAATGTTGCAAAAGTCCACGGTGCTTGTAGCCCATATTTGATTTACTCTCTTTGCGAGCTCTGCATTGTGACAGATAATCTGCTAAAAGAAGTTTTGTCTGTAACACTCTGCGTGACGTAAAAACAGTAAAGTAATTTTTTCATGGAACTTTTCACGACACATTGATAGTTTAATTACAAATTTATGAAAATTTTGGTGATCGAAAAACGAATGGTGATTGTCATAAAACTTGATGGCAAACAAGGACGCCATTATACAGCAACGTTCAGAACTGTCAAAAACTTTTCTGTGAGTCATAACTTCTTTCTGAACGCACTTTATTAACATTTCCCTAACTCACTTCATGAACATTTCCCTAACTCACTTCATGAACATTTCCCTAACTCACTTCATTAACATTTCCCTAACTCACTTCATGAACATTTCTCTATTGACATTATTGGTTGGGTGCTCTGCACCATTTCATTCATCCGAGGGTTGAAAGAAATCCAATTAATGAATCTCATTTTGCATTGTATTTTTTAAGTAATAGATTATATTATTTCTTGTGCAGCAACAATCCCCAAATGCGCTGGCTGTACGGAAGCAATACTGGACCGTTTCATACTAAAGGTGCTGGAGAGGACGTGGCACGCCAGGTGCCTCAAGTGCTGCGACTGTGGCCTGCAGCTCACCGACAAGTGCTTTTATAGGAACCAGCAGGTCTTCTGTAAAGAGGATTTCTTTAGGTGAGACAAGTGTATTTATAGGAACCAGCAGGTCTTCTGTAAAGAGGATTTATTTAGGTGAGACAAGTGCTTTGAATATTGTAGCAGTCTTCTATAGCCATATTTCAATATAATCTAATCAAACCTAACACTTACATTGTCCTGCCATGCATTTATTCGTAGAGGAGCCCCTTATGTATCAGGGCACTTAGAGATCAAAGCAGTTGCTATCGTTTCCCCCGGCAACAACGTTCACTCTTGTGTGAGAAATATACTAATAATATGTTGCTAATTACTCATCAACAGCTGATGCTAATAAGCTGACTGACCCGAGCCAATAAGAGGCGACTATATACAAAAGAATACTATGTGAATAATAAATCATCAGAAAATTGCACTTTTAGATAGAGTGATACTCTACGAGTCAACCATAGGGTAAGAATTATCTGATGGTATTTCATAATTTGCTAATTTTCACCATCATCTTTCAGCAAGAAATGCTCTTGTTGAAGACAACCCATGAATTTACACTACTGTGCTTTCAAGTCGACCTGCTAGGGAGGAATATTGTGAGATTTTGTAAGACCAGCTTATAATATGATAATCTGTGGGACTAATTTCTAAAGTAACTGCTATTTGAGGACAATCCATTTAACCATGACACTCTGAACACAAAAAAATCCCAGAACTCTGAAGACAATTCATAATGTTGAGATTATCGAACTGTAGCTCTTGAAATTACCGATGTTTGAGAATAGTCCATTACTTTACCCTACTATCAGGACAACACCATACAATACGGTTCTTTCGGACAACCCAATATGTTACTCTCTTCTCAGGATAGCATAATAGATTACGGTACCCTCAGGACTAGCCAACAAAATACAACGGAACTCTCAGAACAAACCACAAAATTTTAGACTTTCAGGACGAGCCAATTAATTCGGCACTCTCGACCTTGCCCATGCATTAATGGATGGATTTTGACGAAATTTACAGGGATTGTTAGGTAGGTTAGGAGGCTTGCCCATGCATTAATGGACGGATTTTGACGAAATTTACAGGGATTGTTAGGTATGTTAGGAGGCTTGCCCACGCATTAATAGTTAAATACTTCCTTCCCGGCAGACGGTTCGGCACCAAGTGTGCAGGCTGTGAGCAGGGTATCCCGCCCACCCAGGTGGTGCGGCGAGCCCAAGACAATGTATATCACCTCCACTGCTTCGCCTGCATTATCTGCCAACGGCAACTAAACACAGGCGACGAATTTTACCTCATGGAAGACAATAAACTTGTCTGCAAAACAGACTATGAACAAGCCAAGCAACGCGGTGAGTCTTCGCTACTGTACTTTCTTTTGCTATTGTATGTTATGTATTTTTTGCCTCTCATGCCAATGCCTGTGCTATTTTTACCCAGTATTTGTGATATGAAATATCATTCCTGCAAGATTTTTTTCTTCTTTTTATAACCATGTATAGGTCTCGTGATGTGCAAGTTATTTTCTTCGCTTTTGTGCCTAGAAATTGCTCTGTTTGTTATTTTTACGTTTGGTATCAACTCAGCATATGTTTGTTTAGATCAACTCGGTATTGCGAATTAACACTGGAATTCAGTTTTTTTTAGTATTATCTTGCGTATATTTCATGAGTATCTATTAATAATACCGTATTTATCTATTTTTTTAGATTAGTTTCTTTATTTATGAACCAGTCAACTTCAATTTTTTATACAGATGAAGTTGAAACATTAGGTTTTGTATACTAAGCTGTTGTCGTTCTGAAGGCAATTTGGTTCTGTTAAGCATATTGAATTTTATTGGTCAATACGTACAATGTGGTTTTATTTTTAGTCTGGAAGAGTTTTGTTTGTGTGTTGTGTGAGCTTATAGAATTTTGCTTGTGCCTGCATGATACTCGTACTCTCTCGTCTTATTATTAACTTACCTTGCCTTGAATACTTGTAGCAGGGTACGCAAGGCAAGTATCTAGCGTAACAGGTTACTGTTATTCAGTTTTATTTTATAAATAACTAACAGAAGATCACTATCGTTTTAAATTCTCAAGTTTCTCATAATCTAGCAATTCTTTCTTGTTCAAAATTATTGATTGTGTGCTCAATATAATAGTCGAAATCATTTTTTTATGGCATAGTTATTTTCGGCAAATTATCTTTGCTTGCATAGTGAATAATAACTACTGTGTTTTCTGACGGTAGCTTAATTTGACAAACTGTATAGCATCGACCCTTTTGTTGTGATACTCGCCTTGCAGTTTACAGTATGACATTTCCTCTGGATGATCTTTACATTTTGTGCTACCTTATTCCATTCTCTTGCATTGGAATGCCTTCTATAACTACGCGCACCCCAAGTTCAGTGAGCTCAACAACCTATGCGGAGCCAAACTGTATATTATTGCTGTATACTTTTTTTATATTATGCTAAAAATTGTGAAGCGACGCCCGTTTCCCATAACTAGGTACTTATAGCAAACAGTCGTGTTTCAACCCCGCTTCTCAGGTTTACTTTGCTATATTTTTCTTAACGCTGCAAAACTTCGATACTAGTAATACTCTGAAGGTCGCCCTATACGACGCCAAGTTAAAAAATTTACTATGAAACTTCCATTAGAAGCTACCAAATATACTGGGTTGAAAAGGAAAGCTGAGGCTAAGATCTACTTTTTTTAATGTTGTGCGAAAAAGATGAGAATACGCAAGAATCGGGAGTCATTATTTAGACATTATGTTTAGTGACACAAAGTTTTCAATTGCTCGTTGTAGCCAAAAAGCCTAATTCGCTTACGAAAGGAAACTCAAGCCCTCAAAGGTAAAGTTGCATATACCGCACACCCCTACAAGAAAATCCACATGCTCACTTGGGCCTAGTAGAGTGTACGGCTGCAGTCGACCACAGATTGTCCAGGCTATGGCATCATATTGACGGAATACCCGATAGACTAACTGCACCCTCCCCGACCCTAAACCAGTGCCTTCCAAGAGACTACGAGAGAAAGAATTGCTGATGTTATGCTTTCCCGAGCGTGGGCTGGAGCTCTCGTCGTCTCGATAATCAAGGAAGTTAGCAACCTTGGCATCGAGTGATTGGGACAGCCATGTTTGTCTGACAAAGGACGTAAGTGATGCTATGATCTTCAGAGGGCTCGCATTGGACACTACCTCAACTATGCTAAAATACAATAATAACCTCTGATGCTTACTTAAATCTGATGAGCTACAGGCGAGGCATGTCTTGGTACAAAGAGCACACATTTTTCTTCCAGTGCTCCTGCACAGTTTTCGATCCACTGGCCGGTGCAGAGTGTAGGCCAAAGATCGTAGTGCATACTGAGCCAAGGCAGCAACACTTTATTCTTATTCCTAGATGCTTGACAGAGTTGATTTTAAATCCCGCGTTGATGAAATGAAGTGGCATCACTCTTCCGCCACATGGAACTACTCCGAACGTTACGACAGCAGTCAAATTTTTACTTATCATCACGGCAGGAACTTCAGAAAAGTTGCATACAGTCGCCCTATATAGTGCTTTTGATGAGCGGTTTCGTCTTCCACAATGGAATTCTCTTCATTCACAAAAAACTAGCATCATCACGATGATTCTTCAAATGGTTCATAAGTATATGTAGCATCCCTTGGCTCAAACTGTTCCTAAATGAGCAAAGCCCTCGAAGCCATATATCGTCCTACTAACTCCACGGATTTTAGAAATCTCACTTTTGGATTCAAATGAATCTATCTTGATCAAGCGTTTCAATCGTACTAGAAAACGAAAGGAACGCTAGCGATTATATTGGTTTCAGTTTGAGTTGTTATCCCTGATTTGGTTGGCCTTGAGACATCCAAAAACTCAGTCCTGCTCCATAAAATATAGAGTTTTCAATCGCAATCGGGTTACTGCAAGCACGTCATGCAACGCGATCCAAAGAAACAACGTCAACGCTTCTTTCTGAAGTTATGGCTAAGTCAAGCCTGTTGGGCTTAGCTTACTACCTCCACCAAGGAGGTTACGTTTTCGTCGGGTTTGTCTGTCTGTTGTTCTGTCTCTCCGTCGTCAAGGTAACTCAAAAAGTTATAGACGGATGTTGATGAAATTTACAGGGTGTGTTAGGCATGTTAGCAGGAACATATGAATAACTTTTGGTGAAGATCCGTCCACCCGTTTGTTTGTTTTTCTGCCTCATTTTTCTCAATATCATAACTCAAAAAGTTACCAAATTTTTGTAATAATCCGTTCGTTCGACGAATGTTCGATCGTTCGTTTGTCACCGTTTTCAATTTTCAATTTTATGCTTGTTAGTACAATAACTCAAAAATAATGAATGGATCTTTATGAATTTCTCGGAGTTGTTAGTAATGTTAAAAGACATAAATGATTAAATTTTGGTGCAGAACGGTTTGTTTGTTAGTATGTATGACTCATGATTGTCATAATGTTTGCTAGCAGTATAACTCTAAAAGTTATGAATGGATCTTCAAGAAAATTGCATAAACTGTTATTATTATCAAAAGGCACAAATGAATAGATTTTGGGTTTGATGCAAAGAAAATCACGGTTTTTACGCCAATTTCAATTTTTCGTTACCGTTACCTCGCTTGGCGGCGGTATGCGCTCTCAGAGTGCTCTAGTTTTTATTATGAAGTGCTTTGCGAATCATGCAACCACCTCGTCTCTTTGGCTCATACTTCATGCTTACAGTAACTATTTTTCTAGTGCTGCAGTACTGTATGATTCTCATTCGCATTAACCCTTACGTGAGCTGTACTTCGTCTTCGACGCAATCGTCTGCTGCAGTGACCTTGTCTAGATTTTAGATTTTCTATCAATATTTGCGCTCTCCAGCATTCGATAAAAGTAGTGAACATCAGCCGCGCACAGTTTATCGTAAGAATGCATTCCAAACGATATACTAGTCTTTGCCGGAACCTATTTATGAGAGGAATATTCCCATTGAAAACACACAAATGCTACTGAAAGACTGTGAAATTATTTATTTGGCTGCATTCGAAAACGGAATTGTGATGCAATGGACAACAGGCGCGCGACACAGCGCAGACAGCAGCTTTATCACAAACGTTCTTCGGCAAATCTATCATACCACTTCTCTATGCAAGGAACATTAACTGCAGCCTATAAGTGAAAGAAACTGAGTCCATCTGAAAAACTCTATGCAGTTACTTGGTTGTATTCATGAGCAGAAATGCGTTGAAATGCTCAGCCCGGGATCAACCCGTCACCTGCAGAAACATGGCTCGAGGAGCAGCGAAATAATTCGACAACGTTGTTGTATTTTGGACAAATGCGTGACCGCCGAAAACTTTCAAGACACCAAGCCTGCCTAGCCTCTGGCACTTCATGAGCGCCGTGAGCGATCACCTACAATTTGCAGCATTCTTTGGCATAGCTTTTACAAGTTGGTGGGGGACGGCCTGTATTTCGCTATCGACTGCCGCCACCCATGTCCGAGTTCATTGCCGTGCTGCTTCTGTTCCGGTAGCGCATTTCACCCGATCGACACCCACGGGTGGTGTGCTGGAAATTCAGTGTAAGAAGACTGAGCTACGACCCTCATATGCACTTTGCCACTTTGCATCGGCGTTGAGAAACTGCTGGCAGAAAATATAAAATTAGTAGCTCTTTCGTCTCGAGATATTTCCGAAACATTTTACCAGTCAGTCGTATGTACGATTGTCGATGCTGCATTTGGCAGGTAATATTATTATATATCATTGAGGTGCCGAGCGTGCTCTAAGTAATATTGACAAAACTCAATATATTCTCACTGAAGTATTAGGAATATACCATATGTGTTCTGAGAAACTGTCGTAAGATTGTAAGACTATTAGGCTATTGAAAAAGCGTTGCCTACATATTTTAACGCCGCATCATTGGCCATCTACGATAATAAACTTACTTATATTATTGTTAGTGCATCTCAAACATCGTAAACATTAAAAATTAAACTAGTTTGATAACTTTAAAAAACAGTAACTTTCTAAAAAATATTTACAAAATAGCCGCCGGATGCACAACCTTTTAAATTTAACCCTTTATCGGATGGCTAAAAGAGTTTTCGTAGATTCGAATCGCATTCTAAAGTAAACATATGTGATCACTTGCCCGACGAAGGATTAAATCCCTGCAAACTAATCGCACCGTTGCGTAGAACAAATCAATTTAATATTACAAAGTAGGCACGAGTCATAAAAACAGAGCCTCGCGCATTGTAGGAGCCGCTGAACTTGGGAGCGACAATGCATGTATTCTAATTTCATTTCATTGTTGTTTCATTTTTACTTACTAATCATAAAATCCTGCCTTTATTCTTATCTTTACTACTACATATATCACTACTGCCTGGTCGTGTGGTCCCTCCCTCTCTCAGAAACTCCACCTCTGCTCTTTTGCTCGACTTTTCCCATATTTACGAATGTTCAGTACCGGTCGGCCGCCTCTCTCCTGAGTTATTCTATCCAGTGTGTACCTACCAACTCTCCCTCTCTCTAATTAAATATCCCCCTTAATTATTTCTATTATACCGACAATATTTGTCATATTGTTTTAAGCTTAAAGAAACTCGAAGTCTCCAAGAATTGCTCAATAAATTAAAAATAACAGCCGTTGCAAGTGCCAGACACACCTTATACCTGTTAGAAAGTCGTCGTTCGCCAAAAAGTTTGTAATATTGCAGCCAAACAACTACTTTTATTACCTTCTCAACATACATGGATTGTTCTGAGTGCTCTTGAGTTCGATCTTTGTCTTAGGTCATACGTCTCTTGACATTATGTGCCTTTATAAGTGCTAACCTGAAAATGGAACTGGTTATGTCACTGGCATATTTTTGTTTGATTTAATGAGAGTGTAATTGAAGTCAACAATACAAATGTAGATGCTAGCTGAAAAAGTATATATATTTCCTCAGACTTATCCCTTCTAATGTCCAGCTGAAGCATTCGAGTGCTTAATGTTAATTCTAAAACCGCGTTGGCTACGCCATCTGTTCCGATTGAGGTGCAGCGAATGAAAGCTCTCACTCCAGCCTACCATACAAGAAAGAAAGAAAAAACTCCTAACAACTGCTGCGTTTACATATTCCTATACCAGTTTGATTTTTTCACAACTACATTCCTGCGCTTATAGGCCTCTTTTGCCTATATTTACTCGAACCGTAAAGTGATGTCATCTCAATGGTATCCACGCTTATTTTACCTAACCAAAGCGACTATTCCATCTCTTGATACCCCCAGATTTAAATCTTAAGCACGCCGGCACTTGGAGCGATCGAGGTATGGTTTGGAAGGTTAAGTGAAATATCCAGGAGAGAAGGGGCCGATCGCCGCACCTATACCGCTTACAGCTGTTCTTTGGCATGCACTTCTAATATATTCCATCCTGCCGTGCAAAGGAGAGGGAGGGCTTCAAGAAAGAGAAGGGAGGGGATGAACCTTGAAAATTTTAAACATGGACGTACCTGTAAAATTCCATGAAAAACATATCCGTGTGCAAAACATGACGGTGTGTAATTGCGAACATGTGCTTGTGTGTCTGTGTGCATCAGAGAGAGTGTGTGAAAGATGAAGGTTTAGCAACTCGAAAATACAGCTAAGCCTTTTTCTAAGATACTGTAAAGCTATTTAAATGAGTTGAAGGAACTGCGATAGTCACCTCTGAAAAATAGTTGCCAGAATATACATTGCTGTTCCCATTTTTTTTTTTCATTTTTCAGTATTTCATTGCAGTACTTACTCATGTTACACATGCTATCGTTGCCCTGATCAAAGATTGCCTCTAATTGACTTTGTAGTTATTGTTCACGTATTCAATGAAAACTGAATTTTATCTCAGGGTAAAAGTGTCTCTGAGATGTCTAAACAATTATTTAACAATATGTTTATGTCACTCATTTTTCAACTTCCTTTTTAAATGAGTTTTTTTATTTTCTCAATTTTTTGTTGAACAGAGCCTTGCAATGTAAACTATTCAAATTTGTGGATATTTTTTTTATAATAGTTCGGTATTGGAGCAACTTGTTTGTCTCACAACATTACGCTTTTTTCCTATATTCCCAGTTTTGAAGGTTCGTCTTTATCGTAATAACGTAGCTGAAGCTTACGATACCTATAATTCGTGCTCTTCTACACTCTTATCCTCATCTTTTATTTCAAATAAATTTCTTCTTCCATACTCCTATTTGGGCTACCGGCTTTCCTTTCTAAAAAAGATGCTGGTGAAGCGTATAAAACAGAAATCTTTCTCATGACTCCGAAACCGCACTATTTCGAAAGTCTCTTGATTTCCAATAATTTGAATAGTTTTCGTTTCATATTCATTGTTATTCAGTACACATTAACTATTACTGTGACTATTTAGTCAGTCACAATTTGTGTGTAGATGAAACTACATGCAGAAGACTATTACTGTTAGCGTGAATTTGGAGTCTTGCTCTTTTTACAAGACTTGCAGACATGGCAGAGTAGAAAACATCTATACTATATTTTTTAAATATTCTTTCGTTCTTTTTACGTTGCCCTTGTCTGAACTTATTCATTAGTTCCAATCTGTTCTCTTACAATGAGCAATTTCAGTGTATACTTCGCGTCTTAACGCCACTCTTACAATTTGTTTGTGAGTGTTGTCAAGTTCTTGTTATAAAAAACATGCGCAATGCGTGCAGCCTTGGCATATCAATATCAATTGCTAATTTATCAGGATCCCATGAGTCAAACTTGAAGGGAAGCACATGCAAGATTGCGGTAATACATTCGTGATTTCACTAGCTGAATGCATGGTATAATGATTGCCCGTTTAATGGATGAAGGCTGCTGTACTCCACACCATTGCACATAATGTAGTTCTTTCCCTAGACTCTCACTCACACCAGCAAAGTATGTACATTAGCTGATGGACCTGGCTAGTAGAGGTTGGTACGTGTATGTGTGTAGACCATAGTACACACGAGGAAGCTCCATACGTAAGCGATGCAAGATACGTGGGGAAACACTATGCTTAATGCTGTGTCTACGGTATATAGTGATTGATGTGAAAACCTGGAAGAACGGGGCAGTTATGCGAGCATGAGTATGAATGCAGTGAGCTTGTCAAAGAAAAAAAGGAGCTACATAAGCAGCAAAGTTAGCAAGTAACAACTAGGTCCACAGTAGTGACTGGTGGAAGCTCTCGCTGATCTTCGGTCGTTATGTGTGTGTACATGTGGTGGGCATGGTTCAGAAGACGACTTATGCAGCAAGAGGCCCCGTACCACCATCAATGCACGGCAGCTGGATAAGCTGAAGGCGGCATACTCGGGCTGTGCCAAACCACCTCGGCATGTGAGAGAACAGCTCGCATCAGATACAGGCTTGGACATGAGGGTGGTCCAAGTCTGGTTTCAGAACAGGTACGTTTGTTTCCCTCACTTACAGACTGCCCAACACACACTCATATGTCTCGATTGTAGAGCGTGAGTCATTCATGATTATTACTATGCTATTATTCACATACCAAGAGATGGATGTTGCGTCCGAGGGAGGTACATTAATTGATATCCCACCAGCACTGATGGACACATGTTATTGCCGGCTCTATGTGCTTAATAAAAAATAGTCTTAAATAGATAATATATACAACGACTGAGTTAACTAATAGTGCTAATGCAAGGATGAGAGGCTGTTGTAGATGTTGTTTTATGAAAGAATTAAGGGGCGCACCCGATGTGTCAACTACGGACTCGATCTCGTCATTCAACTAAGCATTTACGTTTTCTATATGCGATAGGCCTTGAATTTGCGGGTAACTTTCAGTTATTATATAAAAAATTTATATAGTTTTTATTTTTATAGTAAATTAGCTTGGCCTTTTTGACTGCTAATTAGATTCGACACTGGAAAAGTTACGGCGCTTCACGTAGCCCATATATATGCATCATCATAATACATAAATTGTTTCATTACGTCCTGTTGCTGACAACATTCATATTTTTTTGCGCTACATTTGGATTAATATCGTGTACGCTGTGAACGTTCTCGAATAGATAAAAGACGTAAAGAAAGCGTTAATTAATATACTATGATGAAGTCAAAGTGCCGCTGGTGGCCCACAGTGAAAGAAACTACAAAAAACTTTTGTAAATACTCTGACTTATGGATTATTATAGTATGTACAGTATATATGATTTTCATTCACTATGAGCTATCGGTTGGCACTATAAGTGTGTAATATAGTTGTAGTTAACGGTTTCTTTTACCAGAACTAATTACACTAACTTATAGGGAATGTTATTGTTTATCTTCGCATTAGTTAAATGAATTTAACAACTAGGAAGACAGAGCGTTGTCATCATTTTTGATGTTTGCAGCGAAATGACTGATTTTCGTGGGATTTACGCTATTTTACAACATCAAATAAGGCAGCCCTATTTATTAGAGATTTACTAGAGCATTTTTGCATCACGTAGGATATCAGCGGCAGTTACCAGTAACAGCTAATTTGACTCTTAAGATCCTGTGAAGATAAAATTCTTGGTTTTGTATTTCACTACAGCAGAAAATATCTGTTAGATCAAATTCCTCTCAAGCAATCATGCCTGAGTTACCACACCCATATATTACGGCTAATTATTGTCATTTGCCACGCAAGCACTGGGTTGGTTTCTGACACAAAGCACAGATCATCCAGTGCACCGACCTGCTACTGGTGACGTCACCTGGAGCCATTGTCGGCAGCGTCAGCCAATGGCTGGAGCCGCTCCAGACAGCGCAGCCAATGGCAGACTCGCTGATATTCAAAAGTGACCAGAGATGACGTCATCAATGTGTTTCTCGGTCTATTGGATGCTTTGTGCTCTACAGGTTTCTGAAAATATAATAACTTATTTAACCCCCTCCCCTCTCTGTACCCCTCCACTTGTGTAATGCAAAAAATCCCCCTCCCTCTCAAAATGACCCGATTGTAATTTCTTTATACTGCTTGGATGTTACTTATTTACTTGTACGGGAATGTGCGTCAGTGTGTATGTACGTTTGAGTGTACATTTTTGCATGATATTTACTTTATTATATCTCTTTATCCTTATCATTATACGTATTTTCTATCCAGATTCTCTGAATTTATACGAACCGGTCCTTTAACGGCTATGCATTGGTCGGTTTATCCACACATGTCTTTAACCAATTTTATAGTTTTGTAATTTTTGCACGTCTTGGTCACGCTCACTTTGGACGCGATTTGGCCCATGACGATCTTACTTTGGCACATGCTAATTGCTTTTCAGCACGTGTTCATTGTCTATTGACACGTGCTAATCGTGTGTCAGCAGATGCTAATCGTATTTTATCGCGTGCTAATCGTGCTTAACCCAGTGCTGATGGTCGTTTTTGGCTAGTGCTGCTCATGTTTTAGCAGGCGATCGATAACCGCGTTTTGGAATGTGCTGACTGTACCTTGTTGGAGGTGCTAATGGCGTTTTAGCATTTGCTACTGGCGTTTTAGTATGTGCTAATCGTGTTTGAGCACATGCTAATCGCGTTGTAGCTTATGCTAATCACGTTTTAGTATGTGCTGTTATTTTTGGCAGCTCATTTACAACTTATGGTAAATATAACCATTAGTACAATTTGTCAAGTTTTAATTTTCTCATAATCGTAAGTTACGGCTGAACTTACAAAGGTAAACCACCAGTGTATACTGTTGAAGTACTGTTATTATTATTATTATTGCATGCTCTTTATTCCCTCATATATTTATATTCTCCTTCACATATTTCGCTACTTTTTCGATATTCTACGTTAAGGATATTCATGTGCACCGTAAAATTTCAATTACGCTATTGGTGCAATATATGCAGTTACAAAAAAATTAATATTTCAAAAATTCTTAGAGCGGTAAGACAATAGTTGTGTTCTGCAACACACAGGTATACATTACTCTGATTATTGTGTTTCATAGCACCGTTACAGAGTAAGCTGTTTTTATGATAGAATATATTTTTATTGTACTGAGAGTGGTTGGTTATGACTTTGAAAACTTCCCGATATATTGCCGATATAATCAGTCAAATTACTTTTTTAAGAGTGTATTCAGTGATTATAGTTCAGGGTGTTGTGTCGTGCAAGTCAGACATTTTCTCCAATTACTTCATAATTTTCATCTGGCTGAGAAGATACCGTTAGTGTTCTTTTTTTTCTAGCCAAAATTGATTATTTTGACATCATCCGCTCTGTAAAATACATAGGTCACAGAAAAATGTTTATTTTTCTTGTATGAAAGTAGTTTCGACAGATCTTCATTGCGTTCGCAATACAAAATATTCAAACTATAGCACTCGTCATTTATTGGGTACAATCGAAATGCAGGGCGTTTGAAAAAAAAAAAATGTTCCCACTCTTCTACAACAAAGACTCCAAATTAACGCTGTTTAATACTTCCCTTGTCAAATCTTAATAATGTGGATTAGAGTTATCAAAATACATTTTGTACAAGCTCCCATCAGACACATATATCTTCTACTCTGGAATACAGCTGCACTTGTAAACGAATAAAAAGTGTCTTCACGGTTATTCAGTTGTTGATTATTTGTGATAGGTAGTATTTGTCAGGCTTGCTAAATGTACTATTAGAGAAATCCTCAAAATTAATCAGTTTAGCTTCGTTTACGAAATTAATGATATGACCGCATTTTCTAACCTACTTTTCCAGTTCTTTTTAATATTTGTGACTTGATGTAATTGAATGTCGTATGTGAATAGACGGCGACGGGACAAACAAGCGACCACGTACCACCATATCTGCACGTCAGTTAGAACAACTGAAACAAGCCTACAAAGACAGTCCCAAACCCGCCAGACACGTTAGAGAACAACTCTCGCAAACTCTCGGATTAGACATGCGTGTTGTCCAGGTCTGGTTCCAAAACAGGTACGTACAATTCTCTTGGACATGTGTGTTTTGTAGGTGTGGTTCCAAAACAGGTAGGTGCGTCTTCTTAGACATGTGTGTTGTTCAGGTCTGGTTCCAAAACAGGTACGTACAATTCTCTTGGACATGTGTGTTTTGTAGGTGTGGTTCCAAAACAGGTAGGTACGTTTTCTTAGACATGTGGGTTATCCAGGTCTGGTTCCACAACAGGTATAGGTACGTTTTCTTATACACGTGTGTTGTCCAAGTCTGGTTCTAAAGCGGGTATATAGGTACGTTTTCTAGACATGCGTGTTGCCCAGGTCTGGTTCCAAAACAAGCATAGGTACATTTTCTTAGACACGTGTACGCGTTGTCCAAGTCTGGTTCTTAAACGGGTAGGTACGTTTTCTTAGACATATGTGTTGTCCAGGTCTGGTTCCAAAACAGGCATAGGTATACGTTTTCTTAGACACTTGTATTGTGTTATCCAGGTCGAGATCTAGCTCAAAAACAGGTACGTACGGCCGGTTGTCTTAGACATGCGTGTTATCCAGGTTTGGTTCCCAAGCAGGTTGGTATACATTGCTCTAATCCTTGAGTTAGTACTTTTCTTCTTTTAACAATCGAGTAAAACTTATAGGCGTTCTCTGTGATGGTGTGTGGTAAATAAGCACAAGATTTTCGTACACAAAGAGCATTTTTTCGCAGTAGCCTATATGACAGTAACTAGACAAATACGTCTTTGTGTCACTGGTGCTTATAAATGAGCTGTATTACGGTCTTTGAAAAATCCATGATAATTGAAAATATGACAGAAGTATGTGAATAACATACTCATTTGCATTGAATGTACGTATTTATATGCAATGGCAGCTTTGAATCATACAAATACACATCGTAATTTTTCCACACGATTGAGCGTTTTGACGCCTCAAACGCAACCGGTCTGTTCGTAAGAAGCTTGAAACTCGCTCCTGATTGGTGACTCCAATACTAAAGATTAAAATTCTGGGCAAGTTACGCGGACGAGAATATCTCGATTACTCTGTGAGAATCGAACACCAAACCCATACATTTTTTTTTAATTTGCGTCTTTAGATGGTTATCTAATTCAAGTCACGGTGTGAAGACAATAGATGTTATTTTCTGAGTGCACTGCCATATTTGTGAACACGCACGTGTACCTGGTGCTAATGTCATGTAAATTTTTATCCCATGAAGGTTGTTTTCTAATTAAGTTCTTCTTTAAGGCAATATATATTTATTTTTTTAATTCAGAGATCTCCTGTACAACTGTCACCCCAAAATCCCACTTGTACAATTATTGTCACCTCAAAAATCCCACCCCAACATATCCACACCTGTACAATTGTCATCCCAACATCCCACCTGTACAATTGTCATACCAGTGTATCCACCTGTACAAATGGCGCCCAAATACCTTTTATTAGGTAAGGTTAGGTGGGGTGAGGTTTGGTTAGATTAGGTTAGGTAAGGTAATGTTAGGTTAGGTAGGGTGAGGCTAGGTAATGTCTGATTAGGTAATTCTGGGTTAGGTTACGTGAGGTTAGATAAGGCTAAGTTAGGTCATGCAAGGCTGGATTGAGCTAGTTAAGGCTAGGTTAGGTGAAGCTAGACTAAGTTAGATGAGGCTTGGTTAAGTTGGATTAGGTTGGGTTATGTTAGGTTAGGTAAGGCTAGGTTAGGTTAGGTCTTGGTAGAGTAAGTTAAGTTTGGGTAGGCAAGGTAATGTTGGGTTAGGTAAGATAATGTTAGGTGAGGTAAGACTGGGTTAGGTTACTTTAGGTTAGGTTAGGCTAGGTTAGGTTAGAAGGCTAAGTTAAGTTAGAAGGCTAGTATAAGTTAGGAGGCTAGATTAGGTTTGGCAAGGCTAGGTTAGGTTAGTTAAGGCTAGGTTAAATAAGGCAAAGCTATAGGTTAGGTAAGGTTAAGCTAGGTTAAGTAATGCTAAGCTAGGTTAGGTAAGGTTAGTTTAGGGTAATTAGTAACTAGGTAGATTAGACCCACAGAACAACTATTACACCATGCAGTGCTTCGCACCTGTACAATTGTCACCCCAATGTTCCTCACCTGTACAATCGTCACCCCAAATGCCTCTTTGGTGACAGTTGTACAAGTGATCGGAATTCATCATATCTATGTTCTCTATTATGTATCATTTATTTACATGAAGGTGCTAGTATGTACAGTGCATAAGTATTTGCACAGCTCTATTTTTTGTGTATTTTAAAAAATTTAGGGACTGCTTTAGGATTATACAGGAAGTCTATAAAGCATATATATAATAGAATATTTAAACAGAACAGTCAAATGTGCACTAATAACGAGAAAATTTAACAGAAACAATAGTAATTTGGGACAAAAGTATTTGACGAAAAAAATTATGACATTAGTACTTGGTGGCGTGACCTTTATTAGCAATAAAAGCATGGATATGATTGTTATTGCTGGAAATTAACTTTTCACGTTCACTTGAGCCATGGTATTTTTTTCCATTCTTCCATGCAGATAACTTTTAATTCAGTAAGGTTTTTGGGAAACCGTTTGTGGACACCAGATTTAAAAAGATGCCAAATGTTTTCTATTGGATTAAGGTCCAGTGATTGGCTAGCCCATGAAAGAACATTTATTTTCTTTTTTTTTTAACCATTCTTTCGTTAAATTCGCAGTATGCTTGGGGTCGTTGTCTTGTTGGAAGGTCCACATGCGCCGTCCGTAGAATTTTTTGGCACTTGGAAGCATTTTCTTCTCTAATATCTCCCTGTACATGAAACTATTCATCTTGCCATCAATGATATGAAGATCCAAAACACCATGGGCAGTAAAGCAACCTCACACCATGATGCTGCCCCTCCATGCTTCACGGTGGAGATGGTGTTCTTGGGGTCATAGGTAGTACCACGTTTCGTCCATATATGCTGAGCTTCTTTTCGGCCAAAAAGTTCTATTTTGGTGTCGTCAGACCATATAACCCCTTCCCAAAACTCATTTCCTTTGTCCAGGTGGTCTTTGGCAAATGTTAAGAGGCTCTTGACATGTTTTGCTGTAAGAAGAGGAGTTTTGCGAGGAGTGTAAGAATGAATACCAGTACGGTTCAATT
>LQNS02276481.1:11004275-11027573 GCA_001587735.2 Parhyale hawaiensis | reverse complement strand
GCTACATAAATAGCTCTTTATCGCAAGAGGTCTTCTTTTTCAATTTTACATATCTGTGCCAAGTTTCATTCTAATCTGAACGAAAATAAAAATCGAAATTTCAACCCTTTGTTGCTAAATTTCAAATGAAATTCGAGAATATGACTGAAGAAAAAAAAAAACTTTTTATCTAGCTACAGATTTGCACGAAACTTGGTACACATGTGTAAAATCGGAAGACTGGTTTAGACTCTTGTACTTTTTCCCATTTTCCATACAGAAAACGAGTTACTCGAAGAAAAAAGAAGCGCGGGCTCCCTTGAAAAACTCATTTATTCGACTTGAAAACGTATCTACTACAGTTTTTGAGCTACAGAGATGATTTTTCATATCAAAAGAAGTGGAATTTAATTCTCTATAGCAATACTTTTTTTCCTCTTGATTGTGGAATTAGGAAACGAGTGAAAGTGCACTTTTTGGAAGAAACCCTGCTTGCTCATACTTTATTCTGATCTTCCTCTTCTTTTCCAGCTTGCTGTTCCCATGCGCGATGTTCCTGTGTGGTAACATCTTCGTGCATGGGTTCCCCATTTCTATCGTCATACTGTATGTTCCTTCCTTTTCCTCGCTTCAAAGAGCTCAGTACTTATTTAGGGAGGCTTATACTTTCTTAGAGTATCACTACTACTGTTTGGAAACTCTTGAAGATTTTTCATTTCCTCAAAAACTATTTGGAAAATGTCAAACCAAAAAATAGTATTTTCATATAACATAATATTATGGTTCTTTTGAGATCAAAATCATCTCTGTACCTCAAAAAATGTAGGAGATTAGTTTTCCCCATCCCACCCTTTTTCCCCGTTTCTTTTAATAACTCATTTTCTATGGGGAAAATGGAAAAAAGTACATGAGTCTAACCCACATTGATTTTCAATTCTACATATCTGAGCCAAGTTTCATACAAATCTGCTATCGGTACTGTACATAAATAAATGAAAGTTTTTATTATACCCAAACCCTCCTCCCCTTGAGGGGATCAACCCAGAGTTTCAGCAGACTTTTTTTTTTATTTGGCGACCGATTGTTCTGAATTTGGCACACTACATGTAATATTGAATAAGAAACACATTTTGCTCCTACAACTTTTTTTTATTAAGGCCTTAGTTTTTGAGATAATGGCTTAGAGCCAGAAGTGGTTATGTCCATTTTTTGGCGAAATTGGGTTTTACTCGCCAAGTGGGTGCTTGTGCGGTACATTTTCAGTGCTGCAAGTGTATACCATGTCGCTTCTTAGTGAAGAGGTATGGCACCTATCTCTTCTTAATGAAAAGATATCGCATAGACTCTAGTGACACTAGAAGTATACCTCCATATATCCCTATTATCTCAAAAAACTAAGGCCTAAAGTGAAAAAGTTGCACGAGCAAAATGTGTCTCTTTATTCGCTCTTTTTCAAAAATACACATATATATATATACTGTGCAAATTTCAGGACAATCTGTCTACAATTGGTTTTGACCTCCCACTTTGGGCAATTTTTTGGGAGGGGTTAGAAAAACCGTAAAGCTAGAGTAATTTGGGACACACTTTCCCACTACCTAAGGACTTTTTTTTTTTTTTTTTCAGCCACAAAAAGCTAATTTTGACAAAAGTCGCTGGTTTGATTCCCTCAAACTATTCAGTGGTAATAATAATGATAATATTAGTCTATGTTGATACATTCCTAATGATAATAATATTAATCGATGTTGATACATCCCTTATTTAGAAATTGATAGAGTTTCTGCACTGGTGCAGCAAAAGTTGTTTTCTTTTGGCGTTTCGTGGCTAACTTCACTCTATGTCTTCTGTATGCTGTTGAAATTTTATCAAAATCAAGTGCATTTAAAGCTTTCCGATCCCGTCATGGTGCTCGTGATCGAGAGAGTGACATGACAGGCACCATGCTCATCAGAGCGGTAGCTAACTGAAGTAGCGGGATAACCTTCAGTTGTATGGCATAGAACAGCCACAAAAATAGTCCTTTGCTCATTATTTGGAAAAAGCTCGTTTAACTCCCCGATTGCGACTTGAAAAAAAAAAGGAAAAAGTCTGCGTATCTGATTAACAGTTGTGCTTTATAAGCTTATAACATGGTACCTATCATGTTATAATGTGTAGCTATCTTGTGGTGTGGAATGACAGACCAAAACTTTTCAAGCGTCTCTGTAAGCAAGGTAACCATCCCGTAAATGTGACTTCTGAGGGTTTTCCATAAGACGTAAACATGCTGAAGTCTGTAGTGATAAAAAATTAAAGATGTCCTAACGAGAACACGTAGAACTAGAGGTCAACCCCCCTAACTCCCAACAAAAAATAATGAAGATGGCTCAACTCCTTCGACCACTTATTGGGTGGACAAATATATATACAAACGAATATACTTAAATCTTCAATGAAAACCTTATCACCTTTCTCTTACTTCGTTCGCGGGTGATAAATATTGAACAATGCTATTCTGCTCCTTCCTGTGGCATAGAATTGGCTATAGGGCTTGGTTAGTTAGATTCAAACCTATGTTATGAAGAGTTGCATTTCCAGGGAGAGCTTTAGGTTACCATAGCCCTAACTAAACCTTTGGGGCATTGTTCTTTTGTGCCCATACCGCTTCCTTCCTTCCTTTTCTTACTCGTAATGATATTTCGTCTTTTTTTCCTCTTTTTCAGTTATTATTCGCATGTGCATTGATTCTGTAGCTATGGAGCACACTCGCCTCCTTGGTTCTACATTTCTTTTGACATGCCTCATGTCTCTTCTTTTTCCTTTCTCAGAACAGCTCATTTGTACCACTGCTTGACTAGGGGGGAGTATTAAACCATTGTGTATATAGTACAGTAGTAGGTGGTAAATAAGATGGTGTGAGCCTCCCCAAATCAGTACTGAGCTGTTGTAGGAGAGGAAAAGGGACATATAGTATCTATGACAAGCTTAACGTGGAACCCATGTATGAAGGTGTTCTCACACAGGATCAATGTGCATGGCTACAGAAAGTCGGGAAAGACGAGGAAGAACAGAGAAAAGTGATATCAGTAGGAGTCTGAAATTGGAAGAAAACTAAGTGGGCACGAAAGACACGTTCCAAAGGGCTAACTAATTTCTAAAGTAACCTACACAATTCCCCTTGGGAGCCCTGCTCCCCATAACATAATATGGGCGAACCTAAACTAACCTCACCCTATGGTCTGTGGCCCATCCTATGCTCCTTGAGGGGATTCAGACTCCTACTCCAATGCCACAGTGGTCCTCCTACTGTGAACCATCTGGTCGAGTGTCCTGCCCAAAGTGTCCATCCCACCACACACCTTCCCTCCTCCCTATGGGACAGTGCTTTACCTGTTTATCTCTTATGTTTTCTTCCTTCCTTTTCATATCTTCTGCCACATGCACAACCCCCTCCGGAGCCTCCCCCTGCGTAACTACAATGAATAGCAACAACATGGGCCGACCTAAGTAGCTCAACTCAATGACTGTGGCCCATATATATATAGGCCACAGCCATAATGTTTTTCCATATATATTTATAAAATGCTATCCCCATGCCATTGATCTAGTATGGGATCACGCTCGTTTATGCTTCTTCATTGCTCTTGCCATCCTGCGTGTCCCTTTCTCTTCCTCCCTTGGAACATCTTTGCCGTGACTAGAGAGGCTTATCTAACATGACAAACATAACGACAATGGTTGTGCGGTGTGCAGTATTCCGTGCCCGGCGCGGCGAGATGGAGCGGGCCCTCAATAGAGGCAAGTTCCAGGACAACAGAGACGAGTGCTGCGTACGGCTGCAGGGACTTCCCTATGGCTGCTCAAAGGAGGAAATTCTTCAGTTCTTTTCAGGTTAGTTTCTAATATGCGCTGCATGTAGGCAGCATATTTGTTAGTCTTTGCAGTATTAAACTGCATTGTGTAGAAAGCCCACTGAAGATCGCTGCTCTGACGGCTTTCAAAAGGCAGTTCTTAGTGCCGTGGCCGCACTGCGCACTCGCGCGTGTAACTTGATGCAAGGATGTACTGCTCGCACGTCGCTCATGCTACCGTATCTATGCTACTAACTTCAGGCATGCATCATAACGGTGTGCGAGCTACGCGTCCTCGCATCAAGTTTTGCGTTCAAATGTGTATGTTGTCACGGCATTTTTAGCACGATCATTAATTCTTACCTGGCTATTCACCCTCCAGTCCACCTTTAGCTATATCGTCGTTAATCATGCCCAAACATTCACCTCCTACCAACAGTGTACCTTAACTCTTGCTTTTATACAGTTATTTTTATAAGCAACGTATCAAATACTGTAGTGCTATTCCTGCTAGAAAGGTGAATTTATGCATGAAAGAAAGGGTTAAGAGAGGGCATGATAAATCACAATTATTACCAGATTGATCTTCTATTACTGTGCTGATCAAGTGTGAAGGCACATGCTTCTGTAAGTTGTGTTCATATTAAAGGAGCACCTTTGCTTTTAATGTTCATTTTGTATTATACCTCCAGTCTTGAAATGACGTGCTTGAAAAAATGGTACCATATCCAAAATTCGAGCACAAGAGTTTTCGGTACCACATGTGTTTAATTCTTTGAGTTGAGTAGGCCTATGTGCTTCAATACAAAAGTTTCATTCACTTAGATTTTTTTGTGTCAAGGTCACAGTTCTACATGCAAATATATGGACATTATTCTGAATTATCGCCTATCTTCCTTTCATTTGTTGACCTGGAAATGAGTTTCTGGGATGCACTGTATTCTGGGTATATATTATTTTTTTGCTAACCCTCTCCTTTATTGTAGCTAGTATAACACTTAGCTAATACTTTGTTATTGTTAGTACCCACTATTTTATAGGTACCTATCGGTATGTTCTCAAAGCATTACTACTTTCTTGAGTATCATTCATAAACTGTTTGTTCTTATCTTGCATCGGCTCTCATAAATGTTTCATTCGTTCTTAATTTATGAAGAACTTCTTAATGTAAAACTGTTAGAGCGACGTCTCGTATGGTTTGCGTCTCTAAATTTGGACAATTCTCTAATTCAACTTCCACTCTCATTATCTGCTTCTCTAGCTCACCTGGTGGTCACTTACACAGCATAGCATTATTGGTAACGACATCTCTGCACCGTAGTTAAAACTGTAGTCTACTTTTTCCATACACATGTAAAATCATTGAAGCATTTGTGCTAAAAATATGAAGCATGTATCTTTGAAGACATGCAACTTCTTGGTAGCTATTCTCAGATTTCTTCGACTTAACATATTTCAATTGCAAGGTTGTCTCTTTATAATTGTTAATTATAATGTCAAGTAATTAACAGCAGTTTTGACAGTATTCGGCTGATAGTTATGGTGCGCTATCTTATCGACCTACCTTGCGTTGGTGACGTGGGGCGTTGGTATCATTCGAATACTTTAATACATGTTTTGTTTATCCTTACGGACTGTTATGCTGCGAAATATTTCAAAATGTGTGGTTAACTGCACATTCAAAACCTCACCGTTCTTTAATAGTAGGCCTATGCCTTTTCATCTTGTCCAGGAGCATTTTTCTCTACTTAGGTAGTATTATGTAAATGTGAAAATTATCTAGTGCAAGGTCCTTCACATTGGAAATTACTTTCAAGTCCTCATCATCGATTTAGCTATTATATATTACAGTGTGTAATGCTCAGTTTTGTTACAATTCTTGTTAGGTCAGTACTTGATCCTCTAGACCGATTCACGATTCTATCGATAAGCCTTTTTACTTAATATTTTCCTTTGGAGTAGCTAACTGTCGACTGTGTTGTAATGTGCAGATGTAAAATTTTACTGCTCTTTATGGGCATTGCTAATCCATAGTGGCTGGAGCTGCTCCAAGTATTCCACGCTATTGGGGCATCAATGTAATGTCTTATGATGACCCATTGTTGGGCCTCTTCAAACAGGCCGCTTCAGATATTGGTGTTATGTGTTAACTGTATTTTCTCTTGGTGTTTGCTGGGTACCACCTACCTAGGGTTGGAGGTAGTACCTAACGGGATAGCTCAACCAACGGACTACCAAGGGAGGACCACTGGGGAAGCTTTTGTTCAGTTTGTCGATAAAGAAACTGCCGAGAGAGCTCATGAAAAACACAAGGAGAAGATAGCTCACAGGTGGGGCCGCCAGTGGTGTGGGACAGACATCACTATCGTGCTTATACTCCAGCTGTTGGGTGGGTTGTAAACGATAAGCTCTCTTCTGCTTTGCCGAGCGCAACGCGTGCTCGTCCCGGGGACCGGCCAACCTGCCTGCATGCCCTCATCTTTAGAACATTTAACCCTTTCACTACTGACGGTAGCTCTCAATGCCATTGTCTTGTAACCTATCATATGCTGTATGTTGTGAAAACCCAATGGGTTCTCGCCAGTAGCTGTCTCAGAGATTTCAAGCTTTTTCATGTTGCATGTGGATGTTACTACGGACTATTTTCTATGAGAAATATGAAAACTTGGAAGAGCGTAGTATCAGTAAGCAAAGGGTTGATGTATCTTATTGCCTTGAATTCTTATTTGTTATGCAGAGAATACGTGCAACGTGGAAGGACTGATGCGATCAAATTGATCGAATGTGCCTGCAGCTTCACTGACTTGTCATATTATTCCTTCTTTATTTTAGTATTCCTGAAACCAGTTGTAATAGTCATTATTTCTGAAAACTTGCATACGTGATATAGGTCTATTTGGTGAAACCAGTATGTTGAGGGCATGCCAGCATGTTGGGCTGTAGCTAAGGGTAATGGTGGTGAGTTGCTAATAAACCGACAAGTTTTGCTCTGCTGGTGGCTTATTGCAAGGCAATGGTGGGGCCCCTGTGACAACCGTGGTGGTGGTGGGGCCCGTTCTCTGCCGTGGTGGTGGGGTCCTGTGACGACTGCGGGTGCCGAAGGGGACACACACACACGAGCCGCTTCGCCGCAATCGTTCGTAGCGACAACTGTGATGATGGTTACGGGAGGTGGGAAGATTAACCATGCAGATTTCAGCTGGTGTCTTCACAGCCTCCTATCATGTGTATACCTATGTTGTGTGCTTTTTAGCTCTGTAATTCTACGGTAGTATCATAAATTCAAATAATTTGCTCATTTTATAAATCCCCTTAAACTGATGTATCTTTACTAAGATATGTTTGAAGTCTTTGGCGATTCTGTAACATGTGCGTACAATTTAACTAGAGTTCTACTTTCTGTCTCAAGTGTTAAGAATTGCTTGGCAGCTTTTGAAATGTTAGATTGGTTCGTCTTGTTTTCGTTGCTTTGTTGCTGACTTTGGCTCAATTGTATTTCACATCAACTTTCCTGTGCTGTTGAACCTAAAGCTTTGGGCAATATGCAATCCTTGCCGTATTTACTCTTGCCCCTCAAAGAGTTTCACGAGGAATATCATTGAATTGGCAGTCAAATTATTTTATTTTTAACTTGATGCCGATACACTTTGTTACAAGTGATCGTATAGCCGCTTGGTTTGCGTTCTTGATTTTATTCTCTCTCTCTCTCTCTTTTGTAAACGTGCAAGGAGACGGATAATTTGGTTTGTATCTTTAATTGGGCTATTTTTTCAGTCCTCTCAGTGTTGATTTGTTGAGAAGAAGCCGAAGTTGGGACATTTAGAACACAACTCTTTCATCACTCAATGCCCAGCAAAGGAATAATGCTCTTGGTCTGGTTCTCGTTTGTACTCGTTATTATACGTGTACTGAATTGACTATTGTGGTGCAAGCTTCAACTGCGGGGATAACACTTTTCCCGTTTTTCGTGAACAGTAGGCAATGTTCCGTCTCCTTAGTTCCTATTTGAAACCAAGCGAGTCCGAAGGTATCGGTCAGTCACTTTTGGATGTCTTCTTGTCTTAAGGAGTTGGGGCCAGATGGAACATTGGTCTATTTTGTTAAGGAGTAGAGTTTTTTTTGCGCCAGGAGTTAAAATATAACGCTGGTACCGGACGGCTGATGTTAGACCTTGGGCATCCAGCTCCGTAACCCGCCCCTCCTTACTCTTATCCTCAACTAGAAAACATTGTCAGCTGCTGGGAATGAAGTTGAGGATGGTGACGTGTGCGTAGATTTCCACTGCTGAAGTTTTTTCTTATGAGGGACATTAAGATGCTATTGTTGCATCAATATAATAATCCTATTGTTGCATACAATTTAGGCCTCTGCTGGAGTTCACCTTTGTTAAGAGATCCTAGGCTTCATCCTGTTAGATTAGGGTTGCGGAGTGGGGTGGACAGGCACGATAAAAACTCCGACTTTTAGTTTTTCTTAACAAAATAGGCCCAGCTGTACCGACCCCGACTGGGTAACCCGTGTGTTGATTGCAGGGTTGGCAAACATTATGGCTTTCTCAGTTTAAACCAAGTCTTTTTTTTTTTTTACCAGAAAAACCCATGTTTTTTTCCTTACTCTTTTATGTTTTTTTTGTTGTTTTTTTTTCTAGCAATTTTATCCAACATTTAAAGGGTTTTCTGCTTTGTTACCATGTAGTTAGCCAATCATCAACTATCTTAGTCGCTTGATTTCAACTTCCTATTGTAGATGAATGACTTTGAGAAAAGGTGTTAAGAAAAAGCAGTTAGCAAAGTATCTGTATTGGCTATGGCTACATTTGTTATCCAAACTGCAGAGAAGCTATGATTTATAATTATGGCAATATAAAATACTTAGAAAAACTTGAAAACACTTCAAATTAGAAATACAACTTGACAGAATTAGCTAGCTACTAGCTAATTAAAAACAGAGTAATGAGCTGGAGAAAGTGAAATAGCTGTAAAGTGTTTTGAAAAAAAAACTTAGCAACGCTTCAAAATACAAAGAAATCTATAGAAATGGCTAGTTACTAGCTAATTAAAAGCAGAGTATTGAACGAAATCAAATGAAACATCTATATGCCTACATCCTTCTCATGAGCTCACTAGCTATCTAATAGCAACTCTAACTATTACTTTGAAATTTCAGTAGCTGCTGGCGTACCTGAATATAAATAGAAATGTATTTCTGAAATGAAATAACACAAAATTCAATAGGTTATAGGTTTTTTAATAAACTTAGCATTTAGTTAGCAATTGCTCACCCTAACTGTCCTAACAGTCAAGTGGATTCCTAAATAGAAACGCATTAACTCATCCTTTCAGTTTTGTAAATAAAATTTAATAATTTCTAGAAGTAATACTGCTTATTTTGCAATATTTATGAATAAAAACCATATTCTTCCTCTTCTTTCCCGACTTGCTGTTCCCATGCGCGTTGATCCTGTGTGGGAACATCTTCGTGCATTGGTTCCCCGTTTTTCTATCGACTTACTATATGTCCCTTCCTTTTCCTCTCTTAGAATAGCTTAGTACTTATTTAGGGAGGCTTAAATCTTCTTATAATACCTAATAAAAACCATATCGGATAATAAGCAAATGAGCAAAAAAAAATTTTTTTTTGTTTGAACCATGGTTTTTTATTTGGTTTAAACCAGCCAACCCTTGTTAATCATATAGGTGAATCCTGCATGTGTACTACCATGGGCGATGTTTTACTATCTGCTCAGAATGAATGATTATAAAGTTCTAGAGAATGGCGCACATTTTGGATTGAACTGCTTCTAAAGTTCAATTCACTATAAATATTTATGAGACGTTCGGCGCCATGTATAGGGCCTATACGGTACAGTAAGCTGAACCACTGAAGCACTAGTAATCTCATTCTGGTAATACAGTACTTCTATTATGTACCGAACTTGAGCGCACTTCTGTACTTACGAGAGCCCTTTCCCTGCCACAAAATGTTTGAGCACCACGCAACCAAGGGTCCCTAGTGCCTTCTCCGCAGGGGGATGTTGCTTCTGGCTGCAATTCCTGCTGAGAAGGTTAGTTTTGTAGAGTTAGGTTGGTTCTCTATTTTTCCTTTCTGTCCCACGAGGCTGGCCGCCGATCGAGGTGATCGACTTTTTCTCCGGGGCTCTTACCTCGCCCGTGCGGGGGGCCACTGAAGGGACCGTCCGCTAGGGCGCTTCTGTCTTCTTCTCTTTTCATCCTTCATCTCTTGCCACCTGAGTACAACGTTGTGGTTCCGGCCGAGTAAATCATCTTCGATCGCTATTGATTGTCTAAGTTTCAGAAATAGCGGGACAATACCAATACAATAATAATAATGTACTTACGAGAACCGAGCTGTGTATTATCCAGGCAGACCACTTATGGTAGACCCGTTAATTTTTTTGTTAAAATTCCCTCATCTTCTGTTCTAATCCCGTTGAAGTACTTACTGTATTATCATCTGATAGTTCATGGGTTGTTTGCTCTGTTGTTGGTTGTTGTTTTGCTGCAGAGTTGGGCAAGGGTCACCAATATTTAAAACACTTAATTTATATTTGAACCATTTCGATGACCTAATGGTTCACACCATTGCCCAGTCCGGCGCTGTTTGTTGACGTTCCTTGGCTTCTGTCATATCCCAATTTATCTTCTTATTTTCGTTTATTTACTCGTTGCTTTTCTTTATCAGCAGTTGCCTTACTTTAATCGGCTTTTTTTTCGGGAATACCACCTGTTGCAGTGTCTTTCACTGGAGTATCTAAGGCATTGCTGAATTTCTGTGTGCTGGCTGTTCTACTGCAAGCTAGACATTCCATTCCAAAAGAGCGTGTATAGATTGCTTACAGCCTATTATTTTAAGTTTAGTGATCGTATTTAGTACCTGCTAAATGAAGGGATCTTTTTCCCCGTGAATCGTTTCCGTAGCTATAGAATGAATTTTTACTATACGTACTTTGATAACGCATGGAAGTATTCAGATTTTGTACTGTACTTGACAAGTCAATTTTGAATAAATGATTTACTTTCATACAGTCCTCGTACATCAGCACATGGCAGAGTAATAAGAGGAATACGCTGTGTGATACTCCAGTGGTTATTTGTTGAATTTGTTCGTAGTTTCTGCCCAGGGATATTTTGTCGGTGATTGACGGAACTTTTAGCTGCTTCCTTGATGCCAACTTTACTGTTAGAGTCTTCCCCATCAAAAGATATAACGCAACCTCCCCTGTAGAATTTTGTTTCTTAATTATTTGTGGTATTATTGCTCCTTACTCGGTGCTTGACTTGCTCTACTGTATCAATGCAGGTACATTGAAATCTTCAAGAGCAACATGGCCGAGATGCGCTCAGCCATGTTCCCTCGTATGAGAGGTGGCGGTCCGTACGGAGGACCCATGGCTGGGTTCAACAACAGACCGTCACCGTATGATTCGCGTGATCGCTATGGTGGTCCCAACCGCTACAATATGGGAGGACGTGGACGTGAGTACATTCACATTGCAACCAATCCTTTCTAACACGGTACCTACTTTACCGCAGAACTGAATACAACTGAATTGTTGCTTTGTGACTCCGACATTGCAGGTCCTGGGTGCATAATGTTGTGTAGGGTGTCCTGGAGCCCCCGAGAGGGGCTTAGGATGATCCATAGCGTCAGGTTAGTTTGATTTTTCTCTTAGGCCCTAAGTTGTGAAAAGTCTCGCACTCAGGGGACTGGAACCCAGTTGGTTATTTAAGCCTCAGCTAGGCTTCCTGGATGCCTTTCTGTCATGCCACTGAGCTGCCTTCCTTTCGCGCCTAGATGATAATTCCCGACTTGCGGTACCCATGCTTGCTGCAAACCTTGGCGCATCTGTTCCTTGTTTCTCTCGACCTACTAGGATAATGTAGGGTTTTAGTCATCCTTGTTTCAATGAGCATCCCTTACAAAACCAGTGCCTCTACTCATGTTTTAAATGCGCTTTCGAACTAGATAATACAGAACGAGGACCTGTCATGGGTCTGGAGATAAGAGATAACCAAATCACGTGCAATGCCCCATGTATACCACACCTGAGCAATATGGAGTTGAAGGCTAGTACCTCACTGGTGCTATATAGAATATATCGCCCCAGGAGAATTCTACTATTAGCTTAACTTAGGCCTTTGGAATATCTCTCGCTTCGCTTTTTTCAAGAATATGATACCCTCTGCTAACCTTTTGTGTGTGTTGTTTTTTTTTTTTTTGCTAGCTTAGTTCGTTACTTTCATGTTTTGGGATACTTATGAAGCGTTTGTCCTCTTTCTTGATGTAGTCAACGCCTATAAGTTCTCCTGCCTTGTTACGCTGCATAGTGAGTAGAAGAGCATAAATACCGTAAGTTGGTAAATTGTTATTTGATGTTGACAGGGTACGACGACTTCGACTCCTTTGAAGGCAATGGCTACAGCGATGGCTGGGGCAGGAACAGGATGGGTGGCGGTGGTGGTGGTGGTGGCGGCGGCGGCGGCATGAAGGTAAGGCTAGGGGCTCCATAGGTTACCATACTCCAGGCTTTTTGTTGAGTCACCTTGCACTCACTGCCCGTCTTTGAATGCTACCGTTCGTTGCTGTCTTGTTAGCTAGGCTTTCGTGACGTCTGTGTTTCCTCACCACATTGCGCCCTTCCATTTTCGTACTCCTACTGATGGTGCTTTGTTCTGTTCTTCCTCTTCATTACTGACTTTCTGGTTCCCATGCGTCTTTGTTCTATGCATGGGAACACCCTCGTGCATGGGTTCCGCGTGTCTATAAACACACTACATGTCATTTTTTTTGTGGCATTACTGTGTTGTGGAAACGAAGGATTAAACACTCATTATCATAAAATTATTATTATTATCTCTATTTGCGGTGATCCTCTTGGTATGGGTTCCTCAGTTAGCTTCACACACTGTATGTCTATTGTTTCTTCCATCTTTCGGATCACCAAAGTCATACACATGGTGAGTCGCAAAACTTGTAATATTGATAAATGTAGAAAGAAATGGTCCTCACCTTCTGCAAATTAGTTGTAGCGTCTGACCGGGTGAATCGGACCGAATGGACCGCACGGGTGAATCGGTCCAGTTATTAGTATTGGAAAATGAAAAAATACTGAATCGTCATATTTTCTCTGTGCACATAGGCCCATTACTCCCCTACATAGGCAACATGTAACAGAAGCTCTAAATATCTGAACGTTTTTGAGGTAGACGAATAATGAACTTGAGAAAAAAATGACCTCGTTTCAACTTTACACCTCAAAAACGAATGTGTTTCAACTTGTTGCAGATATGAAGGAGTTGTAGCAGTTTCATGGAACTTGGGTCCTACTGGTAAAAAGAGTTGCTCTTTACAGTGGAACCAAGGATTTTTTGGTACCATGTATACATTGGTCACTATGTCACTTTTATGATCGGTCAGATTCACCTGGCGGAAAAAAAAATTTTCGGGTGCATCGAACCAGTAGCTATGTTGAAGGGTTTACCACAGAAATGTACAAACATTTAGAGGTTCTGTTACATGTTGCCTACGTAGGGGAGTAGTGGGCCTATATACAGAGAAAATACGAAGATTCAGTGTTTATTCATCTTCCAATACTAACAACCAAACTGAATCTTCCACGATGTCCGGTCCGATTCACCCAGAATTTATTTTTCGACTGGACCGATCCTTTGGAGTGTCTACCACAAAAATGTTCAGATAATGAGAGCCTCTGTTATATGTCGCCTATGTAGGGGGTAGTAAGTCAATAGACAGAGAAAATAGGAGGATTCAGCATTGATTCTTTTTCCACTACTAACAACAAAACCGAACACCCGACTGTGCCGGTCCGATTCACCCGGATTAGCGGGATGCACTCGGACCGCGTATTTTTAACTGTGCCACTGCAAGTACCAACATATTTCAAAGTGTCTGTGTAGTACCTAGTGCACACATAGAGTAAGTGTATGCTGCATGTGTATTTGTAGCTCCTAACTCTGGCAGGTGTCTCAGCAGCAACAAAGTTTCCAGATTGCCGGTCTGACGCTACCACTTCCACACACTCACTTCCCCAAGAATATTTCCATTGTGTAGCTTAGTATATTCTGATTTCTAAGATAGCTTAAAAATGTTTCTCGCTGTTGATTATCAAAGCTATAAAGGGTATGGTTCCTAACTAATGTACAGCTCCCTGAGGGCGCATAGAATGGGCCATGAGTTAACTGAGTTAAGGCTCGCCCATCCTATGTTATGGGGAGCAGCGCCTCCAGCAGGACCCTATGGGTTACCTTAGCCATTAGCTAGGCCTTTGGGACGTGTCTTTCGTGCCCACTTTGTTTCCTTCCGATGTCATACTCCTACTGATCTTACTTTCGTCTGTTCTCCCTCTTCTTTCTAGACTTGCTGCCCTCAGGGGTATATTCTGGCGGGGCTTATCCCTGCCACAATATATCTGGGGCTCACAAACCCAAGGGTCCCTAGTGCCTTTTCCACCGGGGTTGTTGCATCTGGTCGCAGTTCCTGCTGACGAGGTTAGTTTAGTAAAGTTAGGTAGGTTCTCTATTTTTCCCTTTCTGTTCCTCGAAGTGAGCTGTCGATCGAGATAGCCAACCTAGCTCGTGGGACTTCTCTCGTGTGGAAGGTCTTGAATGGGGCCGCCCACTCGAGTGTTTTTTTCTATTTATTGCGCCTTTTTCCCGCTGGTAGTAGCGCACTGAGCCTACCGTTTTTTCAGTAGGAATGCCGAGATGAAATATTCCTATTGATGAAAAACGTTACCGTAGAATTGGGTAATTGAGATCACGTGGGGCAATTGAGATGTAGTGGGGGTAATTGAGATCAATGATTATTGTGGCCTTGTTAGAGTACTTACACAATCTATAGGCTTGTGGTAGGTATCTGCCAGGATTTGACATTTAAAAAATATGTTCTTATTTGTGTAAGTACTCTAACAAGGCCACAATAATCATTGATGTCAATTACCCCCACTACATCTCAATTGCCCCACTTGATCTCAATTACCCCATCCTACGGTATATTTTTTCAGTTGAGTTCATCCTTGAATCGCCTCGCTGCGTCTAGGGTGGTAAAACACTGAATCTAATAATAATTCTAGATTTACTGTTTCCATACGCGTTGATCCTTTGTGGGAACACCCTCGTGCATGGGCTCCACGTGACTCTCGACATACTATATGCCTTTTCTTTGTCCTCGTTTTGAACAGCTTGGTGCTGATTTAGGGAGGCTCAAACTATCTGATATATACTCCTACTGCTAGTAATGCACAGTTCTCAGTTTAGATCTCTATGTGGAAAATTATATAGTACTTAACTAGTTGACACCACCACACATAGTCATTTTTGTGATTTGAAACGTGTCTGTTCCAAGGGAAATTATTGATTGTACTTGATGTTATTTGCGTCCAATGAAAGTATTGTGTATACAGACATCTACAATTCATTGAAAGTATTTTGTGTATACAGTACTGACATCTATAATTCATTCTTTGCAGCCATTCCGTGGTGGTCGTGATGGAGGACATTTCGTTCATATGCGAGGCTTACCATTTAAAGCGTCAGAGCTGGATATCGCTGATGTGAGTATAAAGTAGTGCTGTTAATAACATCGACCGTGTCTGTTGCGCTTGTAAGTTCCAGCCAACTTTTACTACGTACCTACAGTATATGTCATCTGACTTCCATGTAATTGTACCTCGTCAAATTGTACCGGACCGAAGATGCTTTCACGAGGGCCTGAGAAGTGAGTACGTCGCGAGACGAATGTATTGCTTGCTGCGCTGGTAAGCAGTTCTCCCTTACTCTACTGCTAATCAAATGCGTGCATATATATGTTTACATATACAGTGCCGGCAAAAAAATCTTTAACTTCAATGGCAAGAAAAAAGTATACACGATAAATGTGAGTTAATATTTCGTTTGCCCCGCCCAATGTAATAGAGTGAGAAGATGTTAGTGATGATATATTCCTTCCTCCCACTCATAGCAAACGTCCATCACCCAGCCAACCCTCAGCGAGGGTTGTGTGCTGCTGCAGTGAAGTTGATAGCGGGTCTCTCTTGCTAACGTGTAATTTTTACTTTCTTATAAGTTTGAAGTATAACTTTACACGCACTGCACACAACTAAAAAATGCTTGAAGTGAAGGAGTAAACCCTTACGTTATCGGCTGTTCACATCAGATAGTAATATTGCATATTTTTCATGCAAATATCTTCAAATGGTAGCTATTTGTGCGAGAATCTTGAATTTTCCTTGGACCAGCCCTGAAAACCTTGAATTTCTACTTTTCAAATCGTTATACACCCTGTTAGCTATTATCTAGGTTTTCGGGACGTCTGTCTTTCGTGCCCTTTTTGTTTCCTTCCCGATTTCATACTCCAACTTGCTCATGCTTCATTCTGTTCCTTTTGTCTCCCGACTTGCTGTTCCCAAGCGCGTTGATCCTGTGTGGGAACACCTTCGTGCATGGGTTCCCCGTTTCTACCGTCATACTATGCCCCCTGCTTCTCCCCTTGTTAGGTCGCCGTTGTTGTTGAAAAGGAGGCTTAAATCATTCAATATAATTTTCTTTATTTTTCTTCGTGTATTGGTCTCTTACGTGCATGCCTGAGTTTCTTTTGACACCCTAGTGAGTTTACAATATTGTTATCGCTATGAGTCGGACATTTTGGAGGCCCGGGAGCCACAGTCGGACTCTCGCATATTTCGGGAGGCGCTTGCGTCAGATGCTGGGTGCAGGACCCATGCGAGTGCGTTCGTGCATAAGTATAGTGCCTTACCTTTCTGAAGTTGCCAGATACCGCCATTCTACAGACCATTCTCCATTGAAAAGGCAAATTTATTTAGAGGAAAAAACGTACAATATTACAAGTTATACAATTATATATTGCTGCTGTAAGGGTCGTCTCAATAAGTTAATGAATTTTAAGCATTTGGTGTGTTTTCATTAGTACTGTATTTTTACTTAGGCCCCTCTTTCTGTTGTTGGAAATGCTGTAGAGTCTTCATGCTGTCATGGCTACAGCAAGCGTTTTGGCGCCTCTGCTTGAATATATTAAAACACTGTTCCTCCACCCTGTCACTCTCTAAGCGTAGGGAATTCAATATGGAGGAGTCCGTATGCAGAACGTTGGAAATTTGAGGAAAGTGTTGGGTGAAACAATGGTACGGCGAATAAATGTGGAGTGCTGAAGCTGCTTCACTAAATCTTTAGTTGCCAAGTGGTGTTGCAGAAAATTTTACTCTTCAGGCTTTATTTAATGGAAAGTAAATGTATATCAACTTAATTTCGAAATAAATGTCCATTAGGTTATTCTAATTGCAAAAATGACCACAGAAAGTGCCAAAAACCACATCTTTCTTCTTAATCAACAAAATTATTGCATTCTGTGCTCGATCGAACTATTATGACCCTAAACGAACAGTTTTGAAATCCGATACATTTCCTTGTTTTGGCTACCGGCACTTCAGTTGGTTCGTTCAGTGCTACAAGGTAGAATATCATTCTATATTTCCGCAATAGGATTAAATGCCAATCGCATTCTCTCTAATTATCGTGACACAACTACAATATATAACCATAAAACTTTTAGTAGTGTACGCTTTTCATTTAAATAAACTCATCGTTTCGATAAGGAACGGTCTCGACAATGGCGTTATCTGGCAATTTTAAAGAGGGAGGCGCAGGAATTTGTGACGGAGAAAACAGGTAAGGGGCGGGCATCCATTCATCACATTGTACAGTACGTATGCATGAACGCACTTGCATGGGTGGGCCAACTAGCTGTTGACGCGAACGCTCTCGGGAGTCTCAATTAGTGAAGATATGTCTATTTTGTTGAGGATTAAAATCTGAGGCATATTTTTTTTGTGTATCCAAAACCTTGAAGTCAAACCCTGACTGGACCCAACCCTGCATACTTTATGTACTGTCTTGTTTCTTTCCTTATGCTTGCTGTGTCCACTGTGGGTAGTGAGGCTTCATGAAGCTGGTAAATAATTGTACGCTATCTATATAACAATGCATGGTTATTGTGCTTCTAACTGTGTCGCCTCTTTACAGTTCTTCCGTCCTCTGAACCCCATCAATATCTGCATCGTTAAGGACCACTCTGGGAGGCCCTCAGGCGAGGCTGATGTCGAGTTTACATGTCACGACGATGCCGTCAGAGCCATGTCCAGGGTAAGTTGCCTCTTGGTAAAATGCCTATTGCTTGTTGTGGCTTGTCTTACAAACCGAATGCCGATTAAGCTACATCATAGTTTTGTTCATGCGCGTTTTTTTTACTCTAGCTGCTTTTGATGATCTTAGAAGTGGTTTACATGTCATATATTTCTTGTTGAAGCATTAATATAGTGGTTGCTACAAAATGTTAACTTTAACCCCTAAGCGTCAGCGTCCTTCCTAAAGGACGTTTCAAGCAATGCTGCTCGCATGAGAAACCTACATTGTTGTTGTTGTTGTTCTTTATAGAGTTTACATACAATCACCTACCTTGTATCAACACTTTCACTGCGCTGTTTTGTAGTTCCTTCTTTTCTCGGCTATGTAAGCTATTGTGATGCAGAATTAAATTTTCGTTTCTTCTTTCCTGACGTGCTGTTCCCATGCGCGTTGATCCTGTGTGGTACTGTAGCACCTTCGTGCATGGGTTCCCCACATTTCTATCGTCATACTATGTGTCTCTTGCTTCTGTTAGATTGCCATTGTTGTAGAAACGGGGGCTTAAACTACTCAATATGATAATAATTGAATTGCCGTTTTGAGCTTGTTACTTTTAAATTCGTGACAAATGATACTGACTTTCACCAAACTTATCTCGCTATTATTTTACTTACACACGATTTTCATGATTTTTATTGTGTTCGGTATGTAAATTGGGTCAATTTAAAACAATTTACACGAATTACGTTTTCGTCACGAATGCTTAGTTTTCCAGATATGACTTTGGAGTTTCCTTTGTTTTTCTATGATAGAAAATACCGGGCGACCTCATACAAGCGAAACTAGGGTTAGGTTAGAGGTAAGGTTAGGTTAAGTAGGGGTAAGGCTAGGTTTGGATAGGTTTCTTTTAGGTCGCTAGCAAGCCTGTAATGACATCGGCTATTTTCTCCCATAGGAAAACAATAGGAACTTCAAAGTCTAATATCTCAAAAACTAAGCCTTTGTAACGGAAACTTTATACATGTAAATTGTCTTAAATTAACCCAATTACCATGCTGAAAGCAACAAAAAAAAAAAGAAATTGAATGCTGAAGTAAAAATTTACCACTTTCTTTTGTTCACTTAGTTACCGGTATGCATTTGTGTAATGACAACCGTGAATGTAATTTTTCAGGACAAAGCAAACATGCAGCACCGCTATATCGAGCTCTTCCTCAACTCTTCCCCTGGCGGCGGTGGCATGGCCCGGTCTGGTGGCTTCGGTGGTGGATATCGGGACGGTCCCCGCATGGGAGGCGGTGGCGGCGGCGGCATGGGTCGATATGGCCGCTACTGAGCAGCAGCAACAGCGCTTTATGATGCTAGATGATTAACCCTTTACGCCATCCCGTGACGAGATTAGAGGCAGCCCCAGCGGGTTTACTTTCGAAAGTTTCTTCATCCTTACTTGTTGTTTCCATGCGCGTTGATCCTGTATGGAAACACCTTCGTGCATGGGTTCCATGTATCGATCGACATACTATATGGTCTTCCGTTTTGCTCTTAGAAAACCTTAGTAGTTATTTAGGGAGGCCTAAACTATCTTCTACTACTTCTTGTGTGACAGTAGAAACCAAGACCAACACATACCTACGAAGGGACCTGCCGGTGAATCCCTCTTGCTTTGGTGGGACTCACCTGTGCGTCCATTTTCATGCTAAGGCTACGTCCAGTTCTCGCCATAGAAACCAAACCTCACCGTAACATTAGACGTGGCAGATCTTCTGCAAGCAGCCCTTCCTTCTCTCAATAGCTCTCCCACGTGAAACGAGACGTTTCGCGTTCTAGTGGCGCACGAGCCTGTGTTAAACCGCAGGAATAGTTCGGCGCGATATAGACAATGTGTTCCTGATGCGCTTGTAGTTTCTACTACTACTACAACAGTTATTACCTCAAACGTTTCCAAAGCTGTTACGCGTTTCAGTACCTGTTGCCTTTCGTCATTTTCTCGGTGTCAGTAATGCTGTATGGTTGAACCTCTAGTAAGACAGTCACCTTCAATTGTACCAATCCCTGCTCGCGATATTTTAAAAAATCAAACTTATCATTACTCTCAAAAGGGCCTCCGCACATCAGAGAACAAAATGCGAAACCGTCAAGGTTCTTGAACATGTTGTCTTGACCGCAACTTAACGCGCTTGCATATCTCGTTACGAAAGAAACTTTACTCATATATTGGCGAACTTTTCGGAGTTTTTCGATTTGTACTTACTAAGGTAGGAACTGCCGCGATTGTTGAATTATTTTATTCTATTTTTTTTAACTATGTAGTAGCAATTCGTGCCCCCGCTAGCGTGATTACAAGGGTTCAAGTGAACTTCTAGCATTTCACGACCTCTTGGGCATCGGCAGTTTGAAGGAAAACTTCAGCCTTACTCTATCTCTACTCGCTAAACTTTGAAATCTGCACTCGACGTCCCATCTTCGTCACGAATTCTACTGTGATTAATATAGAATTACATGATCTAATTTTCGAAGTAATGTTGGCGTAAAGGGTTAATTGCACAGCATCTGCTATGTATAGCACGGTTTGGTCTGATTTCAGCCCCAGTCGGACTATACGCTAATGGTACAACGAGCGAACTTGCAATCGCGCCCACCCAATGTCACTACACACTACAACTATTGCCTCACCCACTGTTATTTAATCGCCTGCTGGTGCTATGGCGTGGACCTGCTCCCTCTGTAGGTGCGGCTAACAAAGCAGGCACTTTTGATCATGTCGGGTACTGTGTACCTCTTGCGAGCCTTTCCCCATAATTTCTGTGTAGAAATGGCCTAATTTAGCTCTTTACTTGGAGGCTGGAGACACAGTCACGTGAAGGGCAGCATTATGGAAGTAACCATATATGGTCTCTAGCTCGGTAAAGTGCTCATTCTTATATGCCCAATGATCGCTTGAAAAACTAGTGCTGTTCTACGAAAAATGTTCAACTCGCAAATGGAGAGGTTGAAGGTCCATTTGTAAATTTGGAGGTTTATTGAGATTGATGGGAGAGTAACGCGGTTGCTACGCGACCATTTATTAGTAGCAGAGATGTGAAATTGATGGGGTCTACGACCCCGGATAGATCTTAAATTTATGATTTGATGGGGAAGTACATGTTCTCTGCACTATGCTGGGCCAGTGACAGAGTGCAAAAACCGAGAATATCCCAATCTTGTGTTTTTGTCGCGAGGCGGGCGTGATGCCTGCGGCGCTAGTAACCCAACCCACTATAATAATCATGATTGAAGGTCCATTTCTATTCTATATAGACTACTCCTTATTTGGAAGAATCCATCAGTAGTCCTTTCAGTAATATCTCATCCATTTACAAGTGTTTGCGTATCTTATTGTCCTACCTCGAAAATTTTACTTTCTCCTTTTGACATCTTAGTATGACGAGTTGAATTCTCATTCTATAGTTTTCTCTTAGCATAGACTTTTTTCGACAGTTATTCTATTTTGTAATAATGGTATTTTAAAATGCCTGTTTCTCCCTCCTTTTTCTCTTCAAATATCTTAATTTTGAGCATAGAGTTCATTCTACAGTTTCCTGTCAGTAACGTTGCTGCACTCCGGAGAAGCAGTTCATTGCCCTGCAGCGTCCTATAATTTGACGGAAACCCTGGTCGCTTCGAATGACCGACTGCTCTTAATGTATTAAATTTGAGCCACACCTTTCGTCGGGCCCAGCGATTGCAGGGTGAGGCCGACGGTTTGTCTAGATACATATAAACAAAAAATTCGAGTCGCACTGTATCGTGGTCCTATGATGGCAGGGTATGGCTGTCGGATTGGTTAGATGTGGCTAAACCGTTCCAACCACGCTCGGCGACTTGGTCTCATGGCTGCTGAGGATGGCCAATAACCCTGTCGAAATATTGATAATTATGCTACTCTGCATCGCAGACGAAGTAAATTCCATATTGCATTGGCCCAATATAAATTTTTTTCAGATTGTAAGTGAATTTCCTTTTGTGTTGCGATAAGCCCAGTTTTCGTAAATATCAACGAACGTTCTAGCTATAGTTTGCCTTGTGTACGATTATTGGCTTATGTTCACTTTCTTACGGCATTTCCTTGTATTAATTTTAAGTAATTTTTCGTGCGTACCTGACTATCATCGGCAGTGTTTATTATTCAATATAAGGCGGTTTTTTGGTGTGTATTTGCCCGCGCGTTTTGTTTCGTCTCATTTGTTTGGGGTTTGGGTTCTGTTTGTACAACATTCACTCTTCTTATTAAGAAGGGTTAGTGTGCTTTGCATTCTTCATCATAAAGTATTTCTTTACTTAGTTTCCTGCATAGGCTGAAGTGGTGTAGCTTCCGTGATGTGACCTAACAATATCAATTTGTGACCACCTCTATATTTTTTACAATGCGGAACTCTTTGCTTATTAACTTAGTTATGATTATTTCATTTACATTGTGCTTAATCTGAACTTATTAAAGTTTGTCATGTTTAGCCGAGAGCTACATCACCGAATATAAATATGAAAGTAATAACGAGAACACCTTAACCTTATACAAATGGTCGTGAGCAGACGGCAGAAGTCAACCAGTTAGTAATTCCTGACGACGTGCGTACCGTTATGAAGTGAAAACATTTCTATACGAATATTGCATTGTTGCTTGCCGAAGTGTTGACATTGCTGGTGTACTTGTTGATATAATGTCGCTGTGTTGGGATATTAAACTAAGCTTAGGCACTACTTTCATTCTTGACTATTAGCGTGACATCCTAATAATTGACCCATACCCAAACTGTTGTTGACTTCATAATTCTTTCGACGAAAGTTAATCTGAGCTCAGCAATGGGGCAATGTGACCTCTGTCCGTCGTTGTCATTCAATATTCCTCATTGGACTAGATTTATTGCTGCACTGTGAAAAGTTAAAAGTAATCCATGTCGATTGTAGTTCATTCTCCCTCCACTTGAAGGTTTAAAGCATTCATTTTATGCATTTCTGTGTTGTTTACAAGAGAGCAACACAAAAGTTCGGACGTTGTACGAGCCCTGACGGCTGCAAAAGTATGCAGTGCTTCTAGGAAAAAATGATTAACAAAAGTAACTGTTGCTGTTTGTACGACACTCAGCGCAAAAATATGCAAGTGTGTTACTCATGCTCAGCTCAGAGAAGAGACACAATTAGCTGTATATTATGCTTGTGACAAGCCAAGGGCGAAGGAACACGCCCTTTTTCTCACCAAAAGCGAACTTGACACCGTATAGGACTTAGCCCAGGGGATCATACTGCCTTTAACTCTTGATACCTGCTTC
>LQNS02276481.1:10929032-10939170 GCA_001587735.2 Parhyale hawaiensis | reverse complement strand
TGCATCGCTGTTGGCTCAGGAATATTTGCAACATTTTCAACAGTAAATACAGAGGTGAAATAGTCGTTCAGGATTGTGGCTTTGTCGCTTAGGCTATTGGTGATTTCTCCGTCAGGTCGTTGTTTATCTTTCCTTTCTGTCCCGGGAGGTGGGCCGCCGATCGAGGTGACCGACTTTTTCTGCATAAGATCCCACCTGCTTCTGTGTGGGGACCACGGAAGGGAACCTCCGCACTTGTGTTTCTTTCTTTTATCTTTGTTTCTTTTTTTCTCTGGTAGATATGCTTTGCGCCCTTTTCCCGCCAGTAGTAGCGCACTTGACCAAGACTTTCCCGCATGAATGCCGAGATAAAACATTCCTATGCTGATATCTCGTAATAAACTGAGTCTCATTGCTTGGAACACGTCATTTGGCGTAGTAGGCGCGGCAATAAAACCAAGAATATAATACAAACTAGAGAGCGCATTATGCCATACCTCCGCCAAGCAAGGCAACGGTCACAAAAAATTGATATTAGATCTCAAACCATGATTTTCTTTGTATCAACACCAGAATCTAATCATTTGTGGCTTTTGATTGTAGCTAGCTATTAACAGTTTCTGCAATTTTCTTGAAGATCTGTTCATAACTTTTTCAGTTATGCTGCTAACAAACATTATTATTGAAAATTTACGTCAGACACACAAACAGACCGACCGACCTGTACCAAAATTTAATCGGCTATGTTTTTTAACATCACTAACCACTCCTGTAAGTTTCATAAAGATCCATTCAGAACTTTTGAGGTATTGTGCTAACAAGTTCAAAATTAAACCTCGCAACTAACAGATCATAAAAAATTTAGCCATGTACTCTTCGTAACATTTCTAGCAACTACTGTAAATTTTATGAAAATCCGTCCACAACTTTTTGAGTTAGGGCACTGGTAAAAAAAAAAAAACAGGCAAACAAACAGATGGACGGATTTCCACCGAAAGTTAATACTGTTAGCATACCTAACAATCCCTAAAAATTTCGTAAAGATTCATTCATAACTTTTTAAGTTATCTTGGTGACAGACAAAGAGACAGACAAACACGACAAGAACTTGACCTTCAAGTCAGTTGGCTTAGCAAGTATCTCTAGTAAAGTTTCAGATATCTTTTTAATTATGGAATGAATAAGAATCGAGAAGACTGTGAGCATTTCTATTGTTACCAGAAAGCAACTAAACATTCAGATGCTATGTACTGCGTGCATGGAACAAAAAACGTAGTATGGCCCAACGTTAACAGGGCCGCATGGTATTTAGAATTGTAGCCTCTTCTTGCTCGGGTGACTTTGCTGAAGTGCCTACCACTCTTGGTGTTTGCCGTGTTGCGGTGCCTGCTCTCTGATGATGTATGTACACTGTCGACCGTGGTGAAGTGAAAGCAACAAATGTAGGTATTGGCAATTGTGTGGTGGGGTGTGTCTGTGTGCTGCCTCTCCGGAGTTGTATGCGTTCGTCTCTTGTTCGGGAAGGTTGTGCTTTGTTGCGAGCTGTGGGTTATTGCCTAGGACTTTAGAGCATTATCTTCTAAATCTGTGCCGGGGATGTATTTAGCACAATATTATGTAACTAGATATAGCTCGCTCTCTGTTGTGTTCTGCTCAACTAGTTTTTATAGAGTTACGCCCTGTTTCCATTTTTGTTTGTGTGTAAACTGTGTTATATTGTGCGTAAGTTAACACCTGTGCAATTCCGCTTTAACATTTTTTTGTTATAGTTCTATTTTTATTATTTAGGTAGCTTTACTTTCGCTGATTGTAATCCATCGCCTAGTCTAGGGCCTGGGTGCATACAACATTCAAGTGAATGTGTTCTGACACTTCAGCGTCCAAATGTTGTGTTGTGTTCTTGTCGGCACAGCTGTGTGCACTATAAAAATGACTGACATGAATCTGTCGCGCCAGTTTGTTTATCGAGTGATTTGGTTAAGAATCAGAGCTCGAAAAGCTGCACCATTTATGCCCTCTAAACGGAGAGAGCAACGGATGCTGAGTCCAGCGAAGGCATTCATCTGAAAGTCGTGTGAACCCAGCATTACCTGTGCGACTACAGTGTGGGTTTTGGAGCTGCATTTCAGTAGTGGGCTTCACACTTTCCACTCCTTACAGAGCATAGGGTTAAGTTTGTCCAAATTTACAGTTTGGGGAGTAATGCCCCTAGGACATCCTTAGAGGTGAGCCCACCTCAGCATAAATTAGATCTTCGGGACGTCTGTCTCTCATGTCCACTTTGCTTCCTTCCATTTTCTTACTCCTGATGATGCTTTATTCTGTTTTTCCTTCTTTCCCGATTTGCTGTTCCATTGCGCTTTGATCGAATGAAAGAACACCTTCGTGCATGGATGCTACTGTTCTATCTGTTTTGGAACACCATTTCTCTGGCTAATGAAACTCAAGCTATCTTACAGAAAATACTATGCACTTCGCAGTTTCAATTAGTTTCCACCTTAGCGCTTGAGGGTGTATTGGGATGAATGGGTCCCTCTCATATTTTCAACGAGTCAAGTGGCATGTAGAGCTAGACTAAAGCCCGCTGCAGACTATAGTCTTTTGTCTTATGTTTTCACTTCGCAGCTTTCCTATGCGTTGCTGTGACTGGTTCACACTTGCTTGACAGCTGACGGCGTATCACGTCCACTAGAAGAAAAGCGAAATGTGACGTATGACGTTTTGGGCAACGGTAAAAAGCGAAATGTGACGTATGACGTTTTGGGCAACGGTAAAAAGCGAAATGTGACGTATGACGTTTTGGGCAACGGTAAAAAGCTAAATGTGATGTATGACGTTTTGGGCAACGGTAAAAAGCGAAAGCATCGTTTGGCGCCATTTTGGTACTCGGCAGATAGGAGGAATCACTGCATTTGTTGCCTGAGGTGCAGTGTGTGCTGTAAATTCAGAAATAGCGGGACAATACCAATATAATAATGTATAGTACAGTAGTAGGGGGAGTGGGTACTGGCACTTGCATGGGTGGCTTATTGAAGTGAAAAGTTTCCATACATTTGTAGCTCGAGGCAAGACGTGTGCTCCAATAGCAGAAATAGGGAAATCGGCAACTGTGCTGCTGCTCGACAGGACGTCCTCCGTGGTGGGAGGCTGAGCTGAGTTAGGTTCGCTTACATCCACCACAACAGCAAAGCCGCTGCCACGCTGTGAGTGTTGTTTTATTGCGTCGTTTTTCATTGTTTTCTATAATTTTATGCAGTTTTTTGACATTTTGAAAGACTAATAACCACTCGGTTCTTCGCCCATTAGGGATTAAAAATTAGAAAAGTGCACAGCTTTCTGGAGTATTCATTTCAGAATTCAAATAAACGTCACAAGATTAACTTTTGTAATTGTCAAGTCACCTGATACGACCACTAACAATTAAAAAAAAAGTTTCGAGAGACACACAGCTGTTTTTACATGAACATAATTAAACATTCTAACGTTGTGAAGTCAAGACACTGACCAAAAGACTCTCCTCCGCCATGGGCTAAACATGTCTGCTGTGACGCCAACGTTCCATTTCTATATATAAAACTACAGTAGTGCTTGCTGTTGACCGTCGCTAACGTCGATGTTGTCTTCTTCTTCTTCCCTTAGCGGTGTTGGTCTCACTGACGCATGTAGCTGCAGAGATCAGCTGCTGGCATACTGCCTCGACCAAACAGAGTGCTGTCCCTGGTCTTCATTACCATTGTAGGCCTAATGCATTCAGTGATATTTTCTGAGTGAAAACTATTTATATATAGTTATTGAAATGATGACAAATCTTTTTACCTGTCTGAAGCAATTACAAGAAGGTCGACTCAAAAATGGAGATGTAAGCCGTATAGGTATTGTAAGCGTGTTACTCTCAGTATTGCCCGCAGGGGTATATTCTGGCGAGCCGTATCCCTATCGACATATAGCTGTTCGTATATGGCATCTCTGACCCAAGGGCTGTTTGGGTGCCTTGCAGGGGATGTTGCAGCTGGCCGCAGTTACTACTAAGAAGGTTCGCTTGCTGGGTTACGTAGACTGTCTTTAGTTCCCTTTTGTTCCGCGAGGTGGGCCGCCGAATGGTGGTAAGCGACCTATTCCATGGGCTTCCTACCCGCTGGTGTGAGGGGAGGGGCACGGAAATAAACCGAATATGTTTTCCCTCAGTCTTCTCCTCTTTTTGTTTTTTTTATCTCTTGCGAATGCTTCGCGCCTGATTTCCCCGCAAGTGGTAGCGCTATGAGCCGAGATTGAAACTTCCTTGCTTGAAGTAAAATTAAAGTCAACTGAGACCACACCCTCACCCGGGAAATCCACATGCACTGGTCTGTGCTGCGGGTATAGGCCCACTGGCCCCAGATGAGTAAGTGTAGTAGATAAACTATAGCTGCTTATGAAAAGCGGTAACTATATACTTCCCTATTGAGCTTTGCTCCTGAATCACCGCGCTAAGCCTAGGGTAGTAAAACACCGAATCTAAAACTATATAATCCATTCAATTTTACAGCTTTTTAAGAATTTTATGTGTGAAATGTGTTGTACTGTTGCTGTACTTTATTTGAGCATTTTCCTATGTCTATATGAACACCTGTGCTCGGAGAGAAATGACTGAGCTTTCTTTCTGTCTATATATACCTAAAATTACCGTTTTATACTTGTATTCGTGAAGGAGTTGGCAACCTTTTGCTTTACTAAAAATGGACATTCTCATTGTTCTTATTCTCAAGATGGTTTCTACATTTTCTCCAAGTCGGTGTTCTTTCTACCAAAAATCCGTTTCGTAAGTCAATTGATGTATTATCGAATAATTATTGTATGTATTTTGTGTCGGTAACCCTTTAGTGATTGCATGCAGTGTACGTAAGGGGGCTTTTTTATGCTGGTTAAGCCACCCTTGGATCTAAATCATGAATGCCCAGGTAGTACGTACTATGCCATGTATCTATCGTGTACTCCTTCCTGCGTATCGTTGTGTTCATCTTAAAAAACGTGTTATTTAGTGATTAATGTTTGTATATGAATTTTCTTGATCATATTCAGCCTGCTTTTGTAATCCTACAGGGTTACTTATTTTGTTTTTATTAATGTAGGGTAATTACCCAATTGCTGAACTAACCCTATTTCCGAACAAACAGCCATTATAATACTGGCGGTTTGTTCAGAAATAGGGTTAGTTCGGCAAATTGGTAATTATCAATACATAAATATATATAGGTATATATACCTACGTCGTTATGGCCTGATAGAGGTACATCCCCTCCGAGAACCTTGCAGGTTAGGTGCCAGGACGGGTTCTGCTAATATCCTGTATCAAATATAGGTCTTTATACGAGTTCACAGTGTTCTAAACTTCATATTTCACTACGGGAATCAGTCCTGGAGGACTTGACCTACAAGGTTGGCGGGGTAAAAGCTCATTGTAAGGGGGCTGGTACTAGGTTGGGTGGTGGCAGCACAAGGAAATTTTGGAGCATTTTACTATCGAGAAGAGGGTGTGAAGCTGAACGTAGATTTACTTTCCTTAAAAATGAGACCAAATTTGCATAAATCTACGGTGTTTATAATACTTTTTTCACTTTTTGAAGATTGAGGCATTAGGTGGCCAGGATTTTAGTAGCTACCTCTATCGAACCAGAAGGCCTTTTAATAGGCTGTTTTTAAATATTTTTGGCCTTCTAATAGCTCCTATCGAAATATATACCCTATCCAAACTTCAAGTTCGAAATGAATTTGTCCATCTGTGGCAAATACGTAGAGAAAGATGTTCGTTTCATTCGTTGTATTTGTACCAGTAAATATAACATGATGGTATTTTTAACTGGAGCGTAATGTTGGTATGTGCCTACTGTATGTATCTTCTCTAAATATGGTGCGACCGTGAGAGCCATTGCAGTATAGCTATATGGGTTTACTTTTTTATTAATACAGGTATACCTATGCTTCGCCTCAAATTAAAAAGTTTGCTGTTTATGGATTACTTACAGCAGATTTTGAAAGACTTTACGAAGCATTTTATCTACAAAATTACATTTTTTACTTACACTTGCAAATGTTTTATGCAGTTAATCTTGGAATATTCTTCGTCGGGGCAATGACCAAATTAAGGCCTACTTCGTTACGGTATCAAGTTTGAATCGCAGATTTCTCTGGAAAAGGAGAGCTTGCCTGCAGAATGAGACTCTATTAACTAGGAGATTTTGCATCTATGCCATTTGGGAAAAGGAGTGTGGGTTTTCCTGGTTATTTTTTATTATTAATATTGTAGAACTTCTGGTATTAACTGGGTTTTGTGCCTCTATTCTAGGTATTTGGGCGAGACGCCTGGGTTTTCTTATGATTCTTCACTAATTATTATTGTGGAACTTTTAACATTGACTGTAAGATTTCTCATCAATGCCGTTTGGCGAGGAGCATTGTTTTACTCTTTGTACTCATTGTATTACCTTCACCTGTAGCATTAGGCTAACCGGAAGATTTTGGGGCAAGAAGCTCCGGATTATTCGTTATTTTGTTTTATAAATAATGAGGAACTTCTGCCATGAACTTGAAAGCTTTTCATGTCAAATTTTTTTCGAGGGGGTCATAATCTTTTTCTCGTTACATTTTTATTGTACCTACTGACTGGATCTTTGATTTAAACCGAGAGCTTGTGCATTTACGCCGAAGTCCCTGACTGTGATAGTTTCTAGCTGTACGTGTAGTGATGACAATATAGGTGTGAGATCTCTTTGTATATACTAGATTTTCTATGAATATATTGTCTTAATGAATGTTTACATAGACTAACCTAATTTTCACTTACTAGTGAATGTTTCTTCTCTTTGCAGCTCGTCGATATAGCTACCTACTACTCTTAAGTTTTCCTAAGATTAGTTGAATTGATCAGTCAGAGTTGCAAGGTGATTCAGATTTTTTAATTACCGTTATTTCCCATTGTTTAGCTCAGCAATAGAGTTATGTAATAGTACTTCGTGAACCAAAGCCTTGCCTCTGACTCTTCTTTGGGACTGGACTTGATTTTTCAATTGCTGTGTATTAACCCGTTAACAAAATCTATGTTTCAAAGTTGCTTCACTTTGGCTCAAATAACCTTCAAACATTGGACAGCTGCTCGACGGATCTACTCCCCTTTGACCATGAACAGGTTAAGCAACTGTTCCTACATTGCCACCTACGATTGCTTTATCTGTCGTTAGTTCAGTGGCTGTGTGCATAATATTGGCATTGCGCCGAGGTCGTTGCCGCTGGATGTTTTCAGTGCACTTGGAATGGCTCTAAAATGGGAGATAGAGTTGGATGCGCAGCCACTACAACCAATGAAACCAGAGCATACAGACTATTACCGGTGACCTCGACCTACACCGCTGAGTTGTTCGGCGTGTGTGCGGCGCTGCACCTCGTTAGAGACAACGATGAAGACAACTTTACAATATTCTCCAACGCACTGAGGGTAGTGCAGGCCATTCGAGCATACGGCAGCATCCACTCCGTCATCAACCGAATACTAACTACTATACAACAATTGCAAGAGAATGGAAAGTCCATGTGTATCTATTGGGTGCCTGGCCATGTTGACGTCGCGGATAATGAGCTCGCCTATGAGGAGTCGAGGCAGGTGGCCCTGTCGGATTTGCCCTCGGCAAACCATGCAGTCCCCTACTGAGACTATTACCCACTAAGCAAACGAAACGTGTGCCATCTATAGCAATCCCAGTGGCTGGCGCAGAGAAATAAATCATGAAGAATCTAAGAAACCGTCCGACAGTGACGACCGCCGAATGGATGTCGTACTGTCCCGGCTGCGTATGGGGCACAGGAGACTTACGACTATCTACGGATGAGGCGTCCGTAACCCTATTGCGACGGCTACCTCGTACCTCTCACTGTCTTGCATTTGATGGCCGAGTGCCCCACCTTCGCCAACGAGCGGAGGGACTGCTATCTGGACCTCTATGGTCTGAATGCTGACTCCATCCTCCGAGGAATGCTAAGGGACCTCGCGGCCAATTCAGAAAAATGCCCTTAAGACTTCTCTTACCAGATGTAACCTCTATTTCGAGCTGTGCTGAATCCATTGTGATAAATGCCAGCAACTACGGCTCTGCCTTTTTCTTTGTGAATTACCTATACTATATGTAAAATTAATAATAATTTCCTTCTTACAACTACCTTTTTAATATAAAACGAGACATATTCCGCGCCCTAGTAGTGCACGAGCCAGTGGTTAAATACAGGAATATTTCGGCGCGAAATAGGCAGTGTGCTACTGAAGCGCTAATAAAATTTCTACTTCTACTACTACTGGATGTCAGTTCACATTTTTTTACATTTTCCACAACCTTTCTGACATGTTAGCCTCTATTGCAGATGGTGTGCCTCCGTTTGCCAATGACTGCCTTATTTTGGATTTTTTTTAGATTTTGTAGTTAATTTTATATAACCAAGATGCTAAATGCATAGTAACGCACGTGCATTATTTTGAGGCGTGTTGGGCTGAAGTTGTGATCGCGACAGTACAATTGTTCACAGAGATCAAAGCTTCTTCAATTGGCCACCGGATCCAGATCATTTCAGTGCTGGTTTCCCAATCCACGGGATAAGCAAATATGTCTGAATTCTTTATGGTATGATATATATTTTTAATCAGTTTGGAGAACAGGTTACTCCGTACAACTCTTAATTTTAGTTTATCGTGAGACTACTAGCAATATTAAACGTAAAATCCAGATTAAAATTAAGTATAATATTACAGCGGTGGCAGCAAGTCCACCGTCCTCAGAGATAATGTACATCTGGATTACGATCCGAAATGGTTAAAAACTTACTTGACTCTCTTAACCCTAGATGATCTAAATTTAGATATAGTAGGTAGATACTGCAATTTTACAAAAAAATATTCGCCTACGAATTTGTCCACCCCGGTCGTATAGGGTTAACCAGAGCGGGCTCGAAAGGCCCAAGTTACATACCCTGCATACTGGTGTTCGAAATTTTTCAATTTATTTGTGCATATGTATAAACTTGTAAAAAAGAGTTTCAGTGTGAGAATAATATATGAATTGAATACGAAGTTAACATTTACTGCTCAGAGGACCTCTCGGTCCTGTTTCAAATATTGTTACGTAGGTACTGACGTTTCACAGATTATATTTACTAATACGGCCACTGACCCCTGTTGTTAGTCTACTCTATTGACGTCCGCGTCTTCCCTCGGGGAGCATGGGATGGGTGCTGCTAATAGTTCACCTTGGCGTTCGTTATTTAGGTTTTCGGGACTCCTTTCGTGCCCACTTGTCTTCCTTCCATTTTCCTATTCCTGCTGATAATTTTTTTTTTCTGACTTGTTTTCGAGTGCTTAAATTTAATTAACACACTCGTGCGTAGATGTTAGGTTTCTGTCGACGTACTACACGTCCATTTGATTTCTTTCCATTTCTTGAAACGCAGTAGTAGTATCTAGAGAGGCTGCCCTCAGGGGCATATTCTGGCGGGCCCTTTCCCTGCCACTATATGTTTGGGCATCACGCACCCAAGGGTCCCGAGTGCCTTCCCCGCAGGGGATGTAGCATCTTGCCCCAGATTCCTGCTGACGAGGTTAATTTTGTAAAGTTAGGTAGGGTCTCTACTTTCCTCTTTCTGTCCCGTGAAATGTTCTGTCGATCGAGATAGCCGACCTGGTACGCTGGATATCTCTAGTCTCTCTCGTGGAAGGACACAATACGGGCCGACCACTTGAGTGTTTCCTTCTATACTTTGCGCCTTGTTTCCCTGCCCGTAGTAGCGCACGTGGCCACCACGCCTACCCAATATGCGGTATTTGAATACTGCACAAGTAGTTTCTCTGTTGAAACGCCTGAGTTGCNGATTCCTATTAGACTGTTCCAATTTAACACTTGAACTACAATTCGATATACTGTGTATAGAACAATAATATCTAGTGAAATTCACTGCTGAATCGCCAAGTAGCGGCTGCGGTGGGAAAACAATAAATAAATAACCTTTCCCTGCCACAATATGTTTGGGCATCACGCACCCAAGGGTCCCGAGTGCCTTCTCCGCAGGGGATGTAGCATCTGGCCCCAGTTCCTGCTGACGAGGTTCGTTTTGTAAAGTTAGGTAGGGTCTCTACTTTCCTCTTTCT
>LQNS02276481.1:10891926-10906423 GCA_001587735.2 Parhyale hawaiensis | reverse complement strand
CCCGCGAAGACGCGAGTCAAGGTGCTATCCGACAGAGGTACTCTGCCTTTCGCTTACCACTGCAAAATTGTTCATTGGAACATTCAGCCTATTTTTCAGTGTACAGCATTTTCAATTTTGCAGATAACAGGTGGCAGCTGCAATGAGTCAGAGTCCAAGTGCTGATGATGAGCAAGTGGTTCCTGATGCCGTTAACCTTGTAAGTGAGAGCAGAGGGCTGCCGGACCTCCTGCTGGACACAGGCATGGCCAACAAAGCTACTGAAATGGCTGAGATTGATCTCACCCAGACAGGGACAGCTTGCAATGCTCTCCCTGATTCTGTCTCCCAAACTACAGGTAAATCCAAAAACCTTGGCTACTTTATATCATTTCTATCTTCTGCCATTACAATAATTGCATCTTTGATGACTCAAAACACCAAGATCAAGGTTGTCTTATCCCCATAAGCATCATGGTTTGAAATGTTAATTTTAGGCTTTTGAATCTCCCACTTAGATTGAGTTTCAGGCAGTACCGTAGCTAATAAAAAACTAGTTGTGCTTGAAATGGCTGGAAAGTCTCTTTCAGTACCTTAGGTACGTACCTCCTGGAACTCAATCCATGGTGAAAGCCTGCAATTGAAATTATAGACAAACCAAAGCTAAGTGAATAAGATTATGAATAAGATTATTTAGATATCAGAGGATGACACTAAATACTCGAGTGTTTCTAAGGTAATTGTTTTTAACTTGAGGGTTTCAATGTCAGGCTCACTTGACTGTGTATTAGTTTTTTTTATTTCTGTGTTTGAATTAGTTCTAATCATTTAACTGTGACCAGTTTTGTGAGTGGCAGTGCGTGTCACACGTGGGTCAGCAGCATGCCTAGTTGCCTACTCATCAATCACGAGGTGATACTTTGCTCCCAGCATTTTTTTTTTTTTTACAATGTTCACCATTTCAGAATTACTATCTAGCTATGCTTGTCAGTTGTCACAGCAATAGGTACTATCCTGATAAGTCATGATATGGTGTTGGGATAAGAAAGGTAAAACTTTGTTCTAAGCAGGGTTTGAAAACACCATTGCTTTTTGGTTAAAACCAAAAACCATGATTTTTTGGTCAAGACTAAAGTTTTTTGTTAATTTTCTCAGTGGCTTGGTCCGACAGAACACCTCTGCTGGTAGCACCAGACACGCGACAGCGTCCAACTCTGAGGCGTCTTAATGGTAGTTTAGATAGTTTCGTGGCGCAACCCTCATAGTAGACAGCTTTCGGTGTTCTATCTTTGTTTTTAGGCCATGCCCACCTGCTACCTCAGGAGCCCAGCAGCAGCAGCACTCCGCATTCTGTACGACTCACGCTACTATTATCATCTCCATCTGTGCTCTGGTCTCAGCTGCTACTCTGTGTTCACCTATCGATCTTAGAGCGCGGGAAATACTTCCCTTACTATTTATTAGTGCGCTAATAGTGTTTTTCCTGTTTGGAAATGTGTTTTTAGTGATACGTTTTGGAGACTGTGTTAGGTGTGTGATCGGCTTAGGATGCCAAGAGATATACTGTCACCAAAGAGCTTTTTTTCCAACTATTGGGTTGCTCTCCAATAGTTGGAAGGCTCAAATCGGCCAGATGCTCGATCTGGGCCGATTCCAAGATGGCGCCCGGACGCTGGAAAGCCGGCAGGTTAAAAGGAAAAACTTCAGGTGCACTCTTGCTCCCCTATGGGAGTGGAGTACAAGAGGTGGCCACTTGTTTTTGTGACCAAGTCGAAAAATCTCTAGGTCAATGTGACCTCGCCAGTTTTACAGAGGGTCAAAAGTTAATATTCCCGACCCTCACATAGATTGAGACCCCTCAGAATAACATCTCTGGCCTGGTATCAGGGATTGTGACTCCCACTACAGGCATGGACGGATAGCCTATGTAGCGACCTGTTTTGTACTTAGTCTCATAGGGGGTCTTCCTTTGTGACTGAGTGTATCCCCTTAAGAACCAGATGGGTCCAAATCCCGGGAAACACGTGGGTAGAAACCATGCAGAAGTCCTACACTTATGATTTGTGGACTTAGCTCTAGCAAAAGGCAAACTGTGGAGGCTGTGACCTTTTTCTTGTGGGCCTGCTGAACTCAGCCGCAGGATGCAATATCCCGAGGGTGCACAGATAAACGAACAATTATCAATCAACAGGTGATAGCTATAGCTCCGACTGTCTACCCTTCGGGTAAGAATTGAGCAGTTCGGGAAGTCCGAGCATGGATTTAATCCTCCACAGACGCCTGGCACAAGTTCCCTTAGGATTGTTTGGACTCTACCTCAGTGCTGGGTATCGAGGTCCAATAATAGTTTGTTACCTTAGAGCAGTTACTGCTTGAAGATTTTAGCTCAGATCACCTAGAGACCTTCTGCGCCCAAACTTCACAAAAGAATTTCAGGGACAGCGGAAGAGAATGCGGCTCTTAGTATCTTGAGCTTTTAGGTAAAACTGTTAAGTGGATTGTTTTTGTTCAAGCTTCTTTGGAGTTATTGGAGTTATATCCAGAATCTTCCGAATATTTGGAACCTGAACACTGGGTATGTGTGAGCTGTTGACCCTCAACTCTGGAGGGAAACATCGAGTTGGAGACAAGAATGAGTTGTCGGTTTGCTTGTGCGAATCTTTGCCCCTGCTATGATGATTAGCGGGAAGATGTACCCTAGGGTGGATACCAAGGTTCAAGGGCTGTCTGGCCCCTTTTAAATTACAGTCTCCTGAATTAGTTTGGTTCCCAGGACTTGGGGGCTTAGTCTTTGAAAGACTTCACCCTGAGATCTAGTAGGACAGTCGAAGCCAAAATCCTTGACTTGGTTCAGAAATTAGATCAGCGGCTTCAAGGCCGGAATCAGAGCAGTAGGAAAATAACTCCAGTTCTGAGTTTCCTTGAAGTAAGGGCGAATTAAACCGTTCTTCCGGACTCCTCCAGGAAGGCTCAGCGTTGAATATCTGTCCACTCCAGCGTCTGCTACAGTTGGACCTTGCTTAAGATGGCCCTTGAAGCCTTATTAGAACTGATTCTTTTCTTGCCCTAGATGGGAGCCCTCCTTATAAAGGTCTATGAGCGTGGCTCAGCAGGCGCTCTCATTATAGCCGTGGGTGCTTCCTACGGCTAATCCAGTAGTAAGAAATCCAAGCTTCAACCACCGATGGTTGTAGATTCAAAGTCTGCTTCCTGCGAGGGACGCAGTTTTGATTTCTAAAAGAAAGCTTTAGGTCGGAGCAGGAGCTGTCCCGTCGATAAGTAACTGGTTAAACCCCAGTCAGAGGTGGGCCGAGATCCAAAGATTGGACGCGAGGCTAGCGTCTAATCCGGCTACCTTCTCAACCAGCTAAGCCAGATAGGGACTCCCGCGCAGGAGTTCCTTTACCGACTTAAGTTTTTTTCCAGGAGTACCAGTTGTTTTTGGACCCCTGAGGTGCTGGGTAGCTCTGTTTACTAGCTCCCTGCTGGAAAACTCCTCTCAGGCTCTTCCTGATTGGATAAGTTCAGGCACCAACTCGAGTAGGTATTGTTGGACGTAATGAGTACTGCAACTCCAGCGGAACTTCCTGAAAAGAAGCTTCCTGGAGTTACTATTAAACTGTTGATATAGCACCTTTGCAGTTTTATATTGGAAACATGGTATCAGGATGGCAAAAGACTGTGTCTTTTTCCTTGCTGTTGGCGCTATTATGAATGACTCCTCCCCTGAGGGAAGGATACGGATCTCAAGTCCACAGCAAGAAACAGATGCGCACCACGGTGGAACCTCGGTCAGAATGCTGGACGGAGGCGCACCACGGTGGAACCTCGGTCAGAATGCTGGACGGAGGCCTATAGCCTAGCTCTGAACGTAGGTTGGTCTCTGGGTTAGAATAGCGCTGTGAGGGGACTCTGGTTTGTCATAGCCCCGGCAAAAGAGAGATGCCAGTAGACAATTTCTTGAAATCGCCCCTGGCTATCTCAGGGTACCTCTGGGCGAGTCGATAACTTCCCAAATGATTAACAACGTTTAGGACAGGAAACAGATGTCCACACTCTTTAATAGACTGTGTTCTGTCTCGAAGAAGGCTGAGACGACAGAGGGAGGGTATGATGAAAGCTAGTAGGTTTCTCCCTCTTCTGGGTGGTTCAGGAACCAGGCTCTTGGAAGGGAGAATGGTTCCGGACTCTTGTTTTTCTCAGTTTATTGAAGCAGGTTATGCCTTGACTAAGGCTGTCACTTTCCTTTACCTTAACCTTGTCGAGTCCCGTGGATAAAGGATCCTAGTTCACAGAGAGTGAGGAAGATAGGGCGAGATTATCCTGACGGAGATCATAGATTCGTCTTCCAAGAGAACACGACGGCGGGCCTCCTGAGGATGGTTCACACTTGGGACTCGCTCTCAGAGAGTGATCAGGACTAGCTAATAGTGGCTGGTCCAGACATACGGTACTGCCCTAAATTGGCGCCATTCCTTCTCTAGAGAATAGAGCTAAGGATAACTTTAGAGCGGCACGCAGTGGTTACTCGACGGGGAACGACTCCTGATAGTAAATGGCTGACGTGACTACAGGCCGCCATCCTCTGGCTATTCCCGATAATCTCTGTTAGTGCCCAGAGGGCTGTTGCTAGCCTACATCAGTTACATCGGTTCCGGCTGTAGAAGGTCAACAACCAATGGAAGGTCTTTCAACTAGAAAGACAGGTGCCTGACAGGGGAGGAAAGGCAGAACCTTACAATGGGCTTTGAGAAGTCAAAGCATAGTCTTAGGGTTTCAATAATCCTGGTTTACCCAAGCCTTAGGATCTTTCTAAGGGTGAAAACTGAGTGCTCCGACAGTCCTCTGCTCCCCAAGCATATAAAGAAACTGAATGGGCGGAGATCTATCTTAAGTCCCAAGACTTGAGATGGTAGATTGGTAACTAACCCAACTAGACCTAGCGACGAGCTTTGTCCCTTACCCTTAGCTTTGCAGGAGATATAGAATGGAATTTTAGAATTTTCAAAAGTTCAGATTTTGGTCGGCTCCCTCTAGTCCGCACACTGGGAAGGAATTCCCCCTGCAAGCTGGTTGTTCATCGAGGAGAGGCAGGGACTTAGAAAAGTTCAACCTTTCTAACTCTCAGAAACTTCTTCTAGACCATAGTCAGCGCAAGGCCGCGCGAGATTCCGGATGCTCAACGTATTTCACAGACCTCAGGAGAAGAGTTTCTTACGATACATCCGAGGATAGGTCTAGTCTTTTTAGGGGCTACCCTAAGTTCATAGGGAATAGTTTTACAGACCGGGTTGGCTGAGTAGATCTATGTCTATCCAACAAGCAGTAGATGTTCAGCCAATATCAGCGTAAAATACTGAAGGGGGAATACTAGCAGGTGTCCTATAGTAGTAGTACAGTTCAAACTTTCAAGTGACGGCGTAAGAAAACGCCGATTGGTTCCCAGTGAGGTTCACCATAGAAAAATCCTAGTTCTTCCCGAGCATAGTTTTCCGGGGAAAAGTAAACTATGTAGTGTAAGATACACTTGGTCGAGCAAGAGGTTATCCCCTGGCTAGAAAATCACAGGAAAACTCGAGTTTTCCAGGTTGGGCCTGCATAGACTTAGGCTTACAGACCCGAGCTTTTGACAACTTCAGGAAGGGCCCGTTTAGGCTGCGACACAGGTTGTGTCCGCCTGTGTTGAGGAGTTCCCTCACTAAGGTAGGAAACGTCTCTAGCCTAAGTGCGGCAGAGTAAGGCAGAATCTTCTTGGGTTGCTGGCCGATCCAAGTAGTAGAGACGAAAACCATCCACCAGTAGGGGAGAGGGCCCTCTAGGAGCAGGTTAAATAGCGCCGCCGGAGACAGGGCGACTATAACCTTAAGCTAGAGTCGCCTAGTGGACGTCTACCCAGTCAGGTTCAAGCTGGGTAGCACCTGAAAGCTGCAGTATAGATATATACTAAAACTAGAGCACTCTGAGAGCGCATACCGGTACCTCCGCCAAGTGAGCCAACGGTAGCAAAAATTCAAATTGGCTCTGGAACCATAATTTTCTTTGCATAAACTCCAAAATCTAATCATTTGTGCCTTTTTATATTAGTAACAGCTTGTTCATTTTTTTTGAAGATCCGTTTATAACTTTTTGAGTTATACTGTTAACAACGTTATGACAAATATGAGTCAAACACACAAACGAACCGACTGTTCTGCACCAAATTTGATCATTTATGTCTTTTACCATTACTAACAAATCCTATGAATTTCATAAAGATCCATTCATTAGTTTTTGAGTTATTGTGCTAACAAGCATAAAATTAAAAACAGTGACAAACGAATGAACAAACTGATCATTACCAAAATTTGGTCATATAGGTACTCTTTGTTATATACCTAACAACTCATGTTAATTTCATCAAAATCCATTCATAACTTTTAGAGTTATGGCATCGAGAAAAATGACGGAGACAAACAAAGTTTGCCTACTTGTATAGAAGTGGTTTTCAATTAGTAGACAAGGAGGATTGTATGGATTGTTAGGGACATTTAAAGTAGGTTTAGCCAAGTATTGAAAAACTCAATAGGACCACTGAGACAGACAGACAGAGAGACAAATGGACAAAGAGACAGACAAATACGACGAAAAAATAACCTCCTTGGCGGAGGTAATAATATTGTAACAGATTCAGATAATGGGCCTGTCACCAGGAGGAGACTGGACTCAGACAGAGCCTGGAGTGGTAGGTGCCTCTGTTGTGGAAAGATCGGAGAAAATCTTTTCTCAAACGAGCTGACCAAGATCCCTTTGGGCCCAAGGCCAGAGCCTCCGATAGGCTCAGGGCTGCAGGGCCGAAGGAAGTCAAAGTCGCGTACTCTCACCCATTGACCGGGTCCTCATCGAAGCTTCCTCTTGACCTAGGCTGAAGGGGGAAGCTTGCTCAACCATAGAGTAATTAGGGTCAGTACAGGACTCGCTGAGGGTCCCGTCAAGGCTTGCTCTTCTACGGGGGTGGGAAACACCTTTACAGGAAATCGTCCTCAACTAGACTCAAGGGAAAGGTCCTTGTCCTGATTAAAGTCTACCGGACATCAGAGGTTAGTGTTCCTGAGCCTAGGAGGGGACTGCCTCCTTAGTCGGCTCAGTGGAAATGGTACTTATGAAAGTTTCTGTAATGGAAGTGTCAGCATCATGGAATTAGCAAAGGTCATTACTGGAACTAACCTGGTCCACCGAGCAGACAGTTCAGGATGCTAGTGTAGTGTGGATAGATGCTGTAAGCCTTCTAGTGGTTTCCACGTCGAGAACCAAGGATTCTAGATCTTCAGCTTAGAAATCTCAGCCTACCGGCAGAGGCAACGCTAGGGAAGACTGGCCCAAAGTATTTTGGGCTACTATAGATAGTCGTTGCGGAAATGACACCATTTAATCAGGTATGGGAGGCGGAGCAGTGGCTCACAGCTCTTGCTGAATAGCCAGCGCTCACGGGTTTTCAACCACTGCTGCAGATGAGCAGCTTTCGGAATGATCCAAAGCTGGGAGCCAGAAAGGACTGGAAAGCCTTTCCTTGTCTAGAAGGAGCCAAGCAAAAAGCAGTAGTCCCAGAGGGTCCAGGAAGGTCTGAGTTACAAGCGACTCCATTCGCTGGCTAATATCTCCAAAACCTTCAGGTAAAGGTTGAAAGCAGCGAGAATCTGGGTTAGAACAGTATTGTCCTAACAGGGTTTTGCTCCATAAATAGTTCCGGGACAATCCAGAAGCCAGTTTGTTGTTTATAACCGATCTTTAGATAGAAGATCAGGGGTACGGCAACTCACTGAAGATGGTTGCCAGGTACAACCGAGGGTGGAGGTGACTTACAGTCACTATCTTGTCATTGTTGAAACAGCTGGAATGTCTTAAGGAAAAATCAACATAAAAGAAAGAGAATAAATTGGTTCAGGTCATTATCCTTTGCACCAGCAACTCAAGGGGGCCATGAAACCCCTCCCTGGTCCGCCGTGGCTATGTCGGTGCTACCGATAGAGGTGTTCTGTCAGAGCGAGCCACTGAGAATGGATAGAGTGTTGCAACGAATTTTTCTTAGTGGCGAGCGAAGACGGAACACCTCTGGAGGATCAAACAAACCCTAAGCCTCTTCAGTTCCATGACCTAAGGTGAGGTTGATGTATTAGTGCGCTCGTCGTGCCAAAATGAGGAGTGCTGCTGCTGCTGGGCTCCTGAGGTACCAGGTGGGCGGGGCCTAGAAAAAAATAGAACACCGAAAGCTGTCTACAATGAGGGTTACGCCTCGAAACAGTCGAAACTACCATTTAGATGCCCCCAGAGTTGGGCGCTGTCGCGGGTATGGTGCTACCGACAGAGGTATTCTGTCGGAGCGAGCCACTGAGAAAAAGTCGTATCAACACTACCTATCCATTTTATATAGGTACATTTTGTTGTTTTTTCCATTTCTAGGAATTTTATTTCTAGGATTTTCTACTCTGTAGAGTGTAAACATGCAGCTAGCTAATCATCAACTATCTTAGTCACTTCATTTTAACTTCCTATTTTAGAAGAAGGATTTTTAAGAAAAAGGAGTTAAGAAAAAGCAATTAACCGAGTACCTGTATTTGCTATTGTTACAATTAAATATCCAATCTGCAAAGATGCTCTTTTATTGTTTCAATATAAAATCTTTTGAAAAACTTGAAAACACATCAAAAACAAATACAATTTGACAGAAATACCAGAGCTAGCTATTAGCTAATTGAAAATAGTAATGAACTAAAGAAAATGAATAATGAACTAAAGAAAGTGAAATTGCTATAAAATCCTTTGAAAAACTTAGAGACACTTCATAATACAAAGACAACTCGATAGAAATAGCTACTAGCTAGCTAATAAAAAGTGGAGTATTTAACTAAAGAAAGTGAGATAGCTATATGTCAACATCTTTCTCATGAGCCCACAAGCTATCTCATAGCAACTATAACTACTACTTCTAATTTTCAGTAGCTGCTAGCTTGCCACTGTATCATTACTTCCGCCAAGGATGTTTTCGTCGGGTCTGTTAGTTTGTCTCTCTTTCTGTCTCAGCAAGATACTCATAAAGTTAGGGTCGGATTTCAGCAAAATTTACAGGGATTGTTATGTAGCTATGTTAGGAGGAACAGATGATTAACTTTTGGTGAAAATCCGTCCATCCGTTTGTTTGTCTGCCTTATTTTTCGGAATGCCATAACTCGAAAAGTTATGGACATTTTTATGAAATTTACATGAATTGTTACATATATCGCAAAGAGTAAATGACCCAATTTTTGTGATCTGTTTGTTTGTTCGTATGTTTGCTATTTTTGATTTTATGTTTGTCAGCGCAATGACTCAAAAAGGTTGAGTGAAGTTTTATGAAAATTACAGGAATTTTTTTGTAATGTTAAAAGACATGAATGATTCAAGTTTGAGGCATGTCGGTTGATTCGTTTCTGTGTATTAGTTGTGTTTGTCATCATTTTTGTTACGCAATAACTCAGAACGTTTTGAATGGATCTTCATGAAATTTACTGGAGTTGTTGATAATGTTAAAAGATATAAATGATTAAATTTTGGTGCAGATCGGTTGGTTCGTTTGTACGTTTGAGTTATGTTTGTCATAATGTTTGATAGCATCATAACTCATACAGTTATGAAAGGATCTTAAAAAAAATTACTGAAACTGTTGATACTATTGCGACGAGTATAACAGAAAAAAAGAGTGGTTTTTCTACAGTTTGTGTACGTGCGAGAGTAAATTTTGAAATGAAGAAAAAATCAGGTTTTGACTTAAGTGTTTTACAAAACCTAAAATTGTTTGTTTACCAATCCCAGTGATTGGTATTGATCAATATGATGGCAGCTGTAGTTTATTCTCAAACGAGTGTAATTTCATTCTATTGATCAATATGATGGCAGCTGTAGTTTATTCTCAAGCGAGTGTAATTTCATTCCATTTGCCGTAGCTATTAATCTTTTTGACAATAGAAGTGCTAAATAGCGCATTTCAAGAAGTAAAGTCTTTCTTTCCTCACTTTGCATTATAGGCCTATACTTTTTGTGATAGTGTCCTTTTCTTTGCATTTGAGAGGAGGAATTCCCTAGCCCAATCACCTTAACTGTGTAATATTGGGCAGATCTGCTGATTTTAACTTTGAATTCAGTTATCCCCTCTTAAATCTCTGTCTGAAACTGTTCAATTTCAACAGTAGATATCTAGCAACTGATTCTAGTTGCAGCTGGGTTATATGAGAATGGGTAGCTACCTTTCTACGGAGCAGGTATGATTTACTTGTCGATTCACCTTCTTTTATAGGTAAAAAAATTATAGGCTAACATATTGATTAATGGCAATTTTATCCTATCAGTTTGAGGAATACCGTAGCTACTTTTTTCCTGATTTAGTAGGAACGCTATGAATCTCTCTTCCCATCTGAAAGGTGAACTTGATTCCACATTGCATATCAATAATATATAGCTACCTTTTTACTGTGTAAATCTGCAAAGGAACTGCTAACTTAACTTTTTCAAGCTACAGTACTTTTTATCTTAATTGTGTTTGATTTGGATCTGTTGACTGTTGTGTTGGAGTTGGATTCACGGTTTGCTAAGTATCAATTTGATGTCCATGTAGCCGTTTTTATTTATATAAAAGTGGCAGTATATATGTAGCTATAAGAAATTTACACTTTATGTGGAGTTGGTGAAATAATTTTTTCAGAATTGTGCATTTTAAAATTGGAATCACCTTACACAGAGTCAACCGAGTCACTTTTTTAAAAATTCTGTCAAAAGTTGCGAAATGAGGCAAATACGTACGGTAAGTTTGAATATTTTCTGTTGCTACTTGTGTTGCCCATTAGTTTGTTCCAGGCAGTAGAATTTATTATTGCAGATTTTTGAGTCGGACTGCAGATAATTTCTTGAGCATTTATGAAGTGGTTACCAAAGAATGAATTTTTTACTGTTTTATTTCAGTAAATCAAGATGAACTCATCATGGCTCAAGAACAAAAAATTGTGGATGAGGTAAGTTGCCACTGTGGCTAGAACCGTATGTATGAAAGAGTTCTCATGCTTGTCCAGTTTTCTCTTTAAGATGTACGGTTACACTCTTTCCCAATTTCATTTCTAATTGGACAGACACAAATTGGGTCATGAGGCAAAAAGTGGTGGTGGCTGATGTGGAATTGCATTAGAAGCAATTGATAAATATTTGAGTATTAAAGGAGCTTAGCTCGCACTGATGAACAGAAAGAAGTTGAAGGGTGATAGTGAGGTAGCATTAGGAGCAGAGTAGAAAAATACTGGAATGTATAAAAAGGTGGGCATGAAAGTGTGTAGAACAAGGGGTGAGGTTGAAAAAGCTGTTAGAGCCAAACCTGGTAGCAAAGAGGTGCCAGATGGATGAGTCTGGCAGCCGTTCTCGTACCAGGTGTTATACCCTCTGGGCAATACGCCGTCGGTCAATTTTCCGTTGGTCATTTCGCCGTCAGGGCATTTCGCCGTCAGGGCATTTCGCCGTCAGGGCATTTCGCCGTTGGTCATTTCGCCGTTAGGGCATTTCGCCGAGAGGACATTTCACCCTGATGGCATTTTGCCTTGATATGTCACCGTGATGGCATTTCGCCGCTAGGGCATTAAAGAAGTTGATTAGTGGTTGATCATTAAGATTTAAACTATTTATTCAAACAAAGCTGATCTTCTTTTATCTTTTGATTCTGTATGATTTAATGAAGTTAATTAGTGGTTGATCATCAAGATAAAACTATATTTAATTAGGAAATAGATAGTTGTCATCCAGTAAGAAATAGTTGCCATCCAGTATGAATAACAAAAGGTGCAAGCACACAACTGATCTTTTGTCTTTTGATTCTGTATGATTGTCTAGCCGCCTCCATATCTTGTGTGTCGCAGACCATGTACAGGTTGTTCGCATTGCGTTTTAAGCAATGGTTACATATTAACTGGAAATTGTTAGGTGTTTACAATATAATATATTAATCAAGTATCGAGTATAAAATACCGTTTGCATTAGTGTGAAAATGGGCTGCTCTCTAGACCTATTGCCAGCTGGAGTTAGCCAGTCATTGCTAGTGCCATACATTTCAGCTTTAGTACAATCAGCATTTGCAGCAATTGCGTTGAAATAGGAGAGACAACAGTAGCAGTCGTGATGGTGTTAACACTATAATTTTCTCATAAATTTGTGAATGTAGCCAATTATTCTTCTTCAGATCAGGTCTTAATTCCCCCATTTCTTTTCATTGCTGCATTCTCATATCTTCTATATATAGTGACATACACAGTCCCTACTGAACAATTTATGTTACTTATAGCTTGAGTCAATATTAGCAGCCAATCTATCAATATTAAATATATTCCTAAGTAAAAGTTAAACTAAAAAAAATGTTTTAGCTAAAAAATTGAACTAGCCAAACCAAACACTATCTAATATTACCTTAGAAGGGTTAGGTTGGGTCAAATTATTCATTTTATTCATTTACATATAGTCACTCGGTCGTATCGTAGTAAATGACTGTTTAAGAAGTGCAGTTTTCATGTGAATTATATTATTTGACTAAGATCGGTGATGTTGTGCATCATTACATTTAAAGGTACTCTATTTTTCACTCTATTCCATCTTTTCTTTTTATCATCCTTTTTTTCTTGGGAAGTTCTGCTGCTATAGGCTATTCGTCAAAAGCTCAAGCTGGAATTTTTCCTAATAATAATAATATTAATAATAGCGTATTAGGTTAGGCATGGTTGGGTGTAATTTATGTATTGCCATGCAATTTATATTACGTCACGGTGAAATGACCTAACGACAAATAGACCAACGGCGAATTGACCTACGGCGAAAAGACCTAAAACCAGCCGTTCTGCTAGTGCCATGATTGTGATTCAGCAGGGAGGGAAGTTCTCATCCAGAGGGAGATTCAGGTTAAAAAGTAGGGTTTCAAAGGTGGACATTGGGACCTCAATCTGGCAGACTCAAACTCTTAGCTGATGGACATGGTTGCTGAGTCAGCAGGGAAAATTTTTTTGTGGATGGAGGTGAAGTCTGTTGCTGACTGGTGCTAAGAGTTGAGGTTGGATTAAAATTCAAGTACAGTAGCTAGTAGTTGATTTTTTACTGGCATAGTATGTGGCCTACCTCAGTGTGTGTGTCTTACGTTTGCTTAAAATAAGTTGGTAAAGATTAGAGTTGGCTAGGTTTGGTTCTGCTAGAGCAGATGCCTCAACATATCGGCACACGTAGCTACCCAAATCTTAGGTCGGGCAGGTACTGTATATGCTGGCTTTTTGTTGGCTAACCGTGCACTTCTCTGGCTCGTCGGATCAGGCATGCTTGCGGAATTGGTCACCAGGTGAGGTTGTTCTGGCAGAAGGTGTTGGAGGCTCCAAGTCAGCCATGTCATTCGGTGTGGGTAGTTTTGTTCTTTGTGGTCGAGTCGATTGCTGTTCTTGTTGGTTGTGGGGTTGTTCTGGGTGGTAGTTTCTGTGGTGTTGTGGTGCCACTGGACGGATTGGCGCGTGATGCACTGGCTCTGGGGGGGGGGCTGAAATAACACATAGTCCACTATTTTATTTTTGTTTGATGTTTTAGTCCAGACACGGTACATCATATCAGTTTTATGAAAAAAAAAATGCATGGAATGTAGCTACCGAGCGGAGTATTTTCAAGTGAACTGGCTTATCCATAGCTATAAGTGTTTATCGTTTGGCCTGAATTGGTCTACTCCTTGCCATGTTTTGGAGTTGGAGAGACCATCCAGGTGAGTGTATGTTGTTTGTTGGTGCCTTCCTAATGGCCGAATCTGCACTTCTTTGGCTTGCTTGTTATGCATACATAGGCGGTCTTGTGCGTGGGATGTGCTCGTATCCCTAGTCTGGTTGTCCTGCTCTGGGTGGCGTGGCTCTAGGAGCTGCAGAGGAGGTGAGTGGCACTGGTTTTTCTGTAGCCAGAGTTGAGTCTTGTTACTTCCTGGCTCATAGAGTTGAAGTTAGAATAATGTTAAATAGTTGATCTTTGCTGACTCTCTTAAGTGTGCTAACGAGTCAGCATCCTAGGATGCTAGAAGTTGAAGTCAGTCACCCAGATGTCTCCGAGAGTAAGTGTTGTTCTTTCTGCCATGTCACTGCACAACTTCTATTTTCATTTCCCCATGTGCTTTAATTGAGAATACCTACTGTACATACAGTAGCGGCCATAATGGTTCGGACACTTAAAAACTCATCAAAAAATCTTTAAATACTTCAATATTCAATTGAAGGCATTGAAGTTTAATTTTACACAAGTTGAGCAACATGTCATAGCTAAATTGTGTTAAATGTTTAGCTATTCAGAATAAATAAAACGAACGTTACAAGTAAATGAATTGTAATAGTAAGAGTTTAGTCTCCCCTCCGTGTCCGCTACGTCAACGTCGTGGAGGGGTGGCAACGTCATCTGCCAGGTTTTGATTTTCTTTATCGTTCAGTTGTCAATCTCGCCGTTTTAGCTTATTTACTTTGTTTAATTT